>WHYT01013045.1:87712-117990 GCA_009806455.1 Tetrax tetrax
TCAGTTCTGCTCTGTTGTTTAAGTGCTTTCTTAAAAACAGTGATGAATTTTAAACCTGTTCCAAAGGGAGAAGGAGCTGAGGAGGGACTGGAGCTGGCTGGAGAAGGGGAAGCCCCTTCAGGGGACACCGAGTGTGCAAAGGGAAGCCAGAGACTCAGGAGATGAGACGTTCAAGTCCCCCAGGACAGGTTGGTGCACAGGATGCTCAACATGCTGCTCTTATTTAGTGTCATTCTGTGCCTACGTGCATGCGTACACAGTCACAACACCAAGTTTCCAAATGCAGGGACACCTGGGCTTGAGCCCCCCATCTATTCTGTGGCTGATGAGGTGCCGGTGTTTGTGCCTGCTTTCACTCCTCTGCTCCATACCATCTTTCTGATGGCAATACCTTGTGCATAATCTTAGAAAACATGCTTAGCTGGCATAATAATTGTGTACATCTTGGTGTATGTGGCATGGTGCTGCCAGCCTTGTGCGTGGTTGTACTCCAGCTCCAGAGCAGATAGCTGTGCCCCTGCACTGACGCTTTCTCTGGCAGGAGCCCTGTTCTCCCCACGTGCAGCTGTGCTGCACTCCTTCAGTGTTTTTTCACTGCTGTCCTGCTTCTGCCCATGCACGATGCGCTGTCCTACAGCACAGCTGCATTCAGAGGCAGGCCCACAGCTGTCCTTTCTACTTTTTTACACATATATTCTCCCACTTTACCAGGGCACCCCAAATCCACGTACATGACCTCTCCCTTGCACTGTTCGTAGTTTGCTTGCTTCTCCCAAGCAAGGCTGGGGCTGTTTCCAGCTCTGCTTAAACCTGAACCTAACAAGAGAAGACCATAAAGGGCATGGTGGGAATTACTGATTTGGTTCAAACTTAATTGTCTCCCTGATGACTCTGGCTTGCTCGCCTCATTAGTTACTGGACGGTGCTGGTTGCTGACATACAAAGCTTGGTTTGCAAGTCCTTATGGGCCCTGGGAGCTGCTGTTGCTCAGGGCTGCCTGTGCTGAGGTGTGACCTGCCTCCGGGTCTCTCCCAAGGGAACGCAGAGAAGCAGCATGCTAGGTGTGTCCTACCGCTGAGGTGAGTGCTACTGTTATGTCACCTGGCACTCCGAATCTCAGTGGCCTGCAGGCAGAAGTGGAACTTTTTCTATAATTGACGGAGGGGTGAAGCTGGGGCAACCACAACTTCTGTGTGCCTGAGGCTAATGTGCTGCCTTGCTTGTGAGGTGGACACGGGTGCTCTTTGCTTAGTACGGATAATGCCTGGTGAGCGGCCCTGGAAGGCAGGCTGCGTTGTCCCTCGCCTGTCCCTCTCCACGCAGTTCACGAGTCTCCAGGTCCCTGTGGCCCTGCATGCTCAGGTCCTGCTTTTCTGCTCTCTCAGTGGACAGCCAGTCTGCGTACCTGGTGCTTTTGGAGGACAAAGCTATAGGGCTGCCTGCTTCCAGATCACTTTCTGATCTCCAGGAATTAAATCCTACATGATTTTTCTTGAAGAATATGTATTTCCAGTCCTCCATGGCAGAGCTCATGATCCCCTAGGTCAGAAACATCTCCAGTTACCTCCATACCCAGGTGAAGCAGCTGGAGTTCTGCCCAGTGCGCTTACAGGTCAGGAATCACTTGTGATACTGATCAAAGAAACTTATTTCAGGTAGTACAATTTGGGAGAGTCCTGCTTGGGCCAGAGCTCAAAAAGGGGATGAAATTGGGAAGTGTGATGTCAAGGTCCAGGTTGGATGAGGCTCTGAGCAATGTGATGTAGTCGAAGATGTCCCTACTCCTTGCAGGGGGTTGGACTAGATGACCTTTGAAGGTCCCTTCCAACCCAAACCATTCCATGATTCTATGATAATAGCCAGCTCTGCGTACTGTGTTACTATGAAGACCTGGAAGTCTCAGCTCATGTGAGGGTTGTAGTTCAGGACAACTCAGCTGTTGTGTGTGCGACAGAGGTGTGTTACATAGATGAAGGCCATGGTCCTGGGCCTTCCTTTGGGGGGGCTGCTGTGGCACTTGGAGAAGAGCCTTTCCCCTTCTGCAGAAGGGGAGAGCGCCTGCTTCCTCACAGCTGTCGTGAGGAGCCTCCTGCGTTTCTCTCCAGTGTAAAACAGAGCTGGATAATTTCATCACCGCTAATAACATTTCTAGCGAGGCAAGCTACAATAATGATAAGGGTAATTGAATCTCATGCTTCAGGGATACGCTGAGCTCAGGAGGGGAATCAGGGAGGAATTCATTTCCCCCTTCCCTGTGGAAGCTGCTTTGCACAGTCGATCATTTGTGTTGAAAGGCTGGTGATTTCCCCGGCACAAGGGGCTGGGCTGACCCTAACAGCTGGGCTCCAGAAAATCCCTATTGCCTGCTGTCTGTCCTGGGTCTCAGTGCTGATCTCTGAGCTGGGTTTGCCTGCAACAACTCCAGGAGAAAGTGGAGAGCCGTGATAAGGAGCTGGGAGGCACTGCCTGTCCAAGGCTTTCAACAGCTTCCAGCCTGCCGGCATGTGCAGGGGCGTGCTGAGAGGCAGCAAGAGTGGACGAAGGGCCAGGAGGAACAGCAGCAAACTGTGAAGTTAGCCCCTGTGTGTTATATTCCTGGGCAACTAGATTGGTGTAGAAAAAGCACGTGAATGACTCTGATAGTGGTAAATTTTTCTATGTCCAGAGCACTGCTTTGATTTTTAACTTTGGTGGGGGATGAGCTAACCTATAGGGACGTGAGATGAAGTGAAGATGATGAAGCAAGGCTGTCCTAAGAGTTGCCAGGAGAGAATCCCAGCTTTACTGTCTGCTAGCATCTGTGGGCTTTGGAGAGTCTAATCCCCAGGACTTGGAAAGTCTGCTCTTACCTGCTGTCAAAATAGCAAGGAGTTGTAATTCCTGCAATCACATTACAAAAACTGTTCATAGCGTTTATGGTGGAAACTTGATTTCCAGTAGTATAATTTGAGAAAATCCTGAGTCAAAACTTAGAGGGGAGCCTAGGAAGCAAAATGTGTCTGCATAACTGTTTTCTCTTATCCTCCCAGCTCTTAATACCATCTAGAGGTGGATGCATTTCAGTGAGGTCTGAGGGGGTCTCTTAATACTTTTCTCTTACCTCAAAGGAGCATTGTCGTTTAATTACCTCATTTATGCTTGTTGGGAAGCTTAAAGCATTCTGAGCTGTGGGAATGAAAGGGGCTATAGAGGATAATGTGGTGTTATTTGTTCAGAATAAACCGCAGTGTGATGCAGCTCAGCTAAATGGAGCTTTCAGACCGATCTGACAGGATGGGAGCTCTCACTGAAAAGTCCTGGCTGGCTGAGCTGGAGAGAGGAGATGCCTGGCACACAGGAGGAGGAAGATGTCAGCAGCCAGCCATCTGCCCTGGTCCTCTCGCTGTGCTCCATCACCATCCCTTTGGATGGATTTATTTCCCCCAGTGCTTGGTCTGGGTAGGATCAGGCAGTACGGTTGCCTCAAGGTCTGTGAGTGGGCATCCGAGACCTTGAAAATGAAGTGACACGTTCAAGAGCCGTGCAGGCAGATGGTGCAGAGCAACATACTGAATCCAGCAGGACAGAGGTGTTCGGGAATGCTCTGGAGCCTTTTTTTCCTTCTAGGAGAAAACCTCCATGCTCAGCTGTGCTAGTTCTGGAGGGAGGGCCTGGGAAGCAGGAAAACATTTCTAATATCTCTCTCTTTTTTTTTTTTTTTTTGTTTTTGTTTTTCTTTCCCTTAGCAGCTGTGAATTATTCATGGATCTCCATTGACTTTGTGCTGGGGAAAGGATTTCCTGTTCATTATTTACTGATCTCTTCAGAAGCATTAAACTTTTTTCTTTTTTTCCCTGGGATCTCTTTAGGAGCAGGAGCAGTTTATCCCCCTGGACTTTCAAGGAGTCCTTTGCCACGTGCCTTTGTTGTTTATTCTTTATAATGAAGCTGATAGAATTAATTTCTAAGAAAGAGTTTAAAGAAACATCCCTGTCATTAAACAGTCTTCAGAGCTGTGGTTAAAAGATTTCCAGGTGGCAAATGAATGCCTCGGTGGACTCTGTGTCAATTGACTCATGATGTGATTGACTGATGGTGTCTAGTCTTGTATCTAGTCTTGTATCGAAGCTGTCCTTGGTGTCTGTCACCTGGTTCCTTCCCTGGCTGAGAGCATGGGATGAAAAGACTGCAGTGTGATGCACAAAAGCCCTGGTGACCATGCTGGGAAGGAGTCCAGCAGTTTGGCCTGGGACTAGGCCTCTCTTGAGGTTACCAGTCCCCAAAGTACCAAGGATATTGGGGTAATAGCTTAGGATTTTTTTTGGTCAAGGCTGTGGTATGTGGGACCCATGCCCTGTAGTAGTGTCACTCCTTGCTCATCAGACAAAATCCGAGTCACATTCCTGTCGCCTCTGCATCATGGATAATCAGAGAGGCTGGTCTGTGTCAGCATGGCCTGGCTGTTCTGGGGCTGGGTGCCTGGTTGAGATGGCAACACATCTCCTCCCTACAGTCCTGCACATGATGGCATTCACACGAATTCCTGCACGTGCCAGGAGGCACAATGGGTTTGCTTCTCACTGGAATGTTGCTCTCTTTTGTCTTTTTCTCCAGCCCTAGCACTTTGTACAAACACAGGTGCTGCAAGCTCTGCCTATTGTTTTTTTTTATGGGGCATTTGCTGTTTTCTAAATGTGCTATTCATCCTTATCTAGTGATTTGCAAATACATAAAGGGTAATTTCTCCAGGTCTGTTTTCAGGTGGGACTGTGATAGTGTCAAGTAGTTAATTGGGCTACGTGGTCTCTGAGGCCAGCTTCAGACTCCTGATTACCTGTGCGGATAAGCCAGGGAATTGCTGCTGTGCATATTGATGAAGACAAGCTTTCTGTGGGAGCCTGCCAGGCTGGGAGGTGATGAGCAGAGCTGAAGGTAATACCCAGAGAGGGGAGTGATCGCTGGTGTCAGGGGAGGGGTGGATCAGAGGGTGTGAATCGCACAGCAGGCATCAGTGTAGATGGAGCTGCGAACAGACCCTGCAGCATTGCTCTTGCAAGGAGGGCAACTGGCTGGAGCTGGAGCAAAGCCCCGTCTCTGGCACACTACGGACAGAGAGAAGGCACCGTGGCTCTTCCCGTGGGTCTTTACTGGCACACTGCTGTATGTTACATCCCCTGTATTGTGCGCTGTCTGCTTTTGTTTATGCTTACTGTGCAGGGTCTGCCTGCCTCTTTGTAAGGTGCACAACTCAGCAGGACTCTAGCTCCCAGGAAAGCCTCCTGAAGACTTCTGAAAGACCAGAGGAGCAAAGTGAACTGAGGCATGAAACTTAGTCGCAGTCCAGAGGAACGTGGCAGTTGATCTGGACAGGAATTGCTCCCACCTTGTCTGTTCCCACCTATTCCTATCCAAGATTGTTAGACTTAGGAAGCAGCAGATATGAAGGAAAGGTTTGAAAGCAGCCTGGAATAGCTTGGCTGGGGTTTCTGGATTGTAGTATACAAGTCATTGGGAAAACAGCAGCACCTCTGGCTCTCAGTTAGTTCTAATGCTCTCTGGAGATGCAGGTTAGCTGTCTGGCCAGGCTGCAGTTTGACAGGGAAATGGGCATGACTAAATTATTCAGGCAGTTCAAAGGTCTCTCTGCAGGCAGCTCCTTGTGTGTGCGATGGGGAAGGTTGTAGCATTGCTGATGAGTGTAACCTGCAAGGAAGGGAGACCCACAGCATGCTGCTGAAGTCTGGCAGCTCCTGGCTCAGAGGTGTTCGCTGAGTGGCACTGACACCCAGGAGCTCGGCAGGACAGGCGTCCAGTGTCTTGCCAGACAGGTGTCACTATCCAGGTGTCCTTATCCAGCACGGCGCCACTCTGATGAGGGGCAGCATGGTCCTTTTTTGTTCCTCATGTGGTAGACACTCTCCAGATACCCCAGGATATTTTCTGGCTGTTTCTTTACCTGCTGGACGTAACAACTCTTTCAGCCTCTCTCTGCCACACAGATGTGCAGCAGGGATGTGCTCAGGGAGAGAGAGCTTGTGTGGATTCCCATCTGACACCAGCTGGGTATTGCTACTGAGGGAGGTAGACCTTGACACTGATGGGGCTTGGAAACAAGACGAAAAGTCATTCATTTTGCATGAAGGCAAAAAGCACAGTAAATGAAAGGATTAGATGGAGTATGCATGAAGGGAGAGCTCTTGTCCTGATCAATAATTTAAAAATTCCTAGGCAAGTGAGAGCTAGGGCTGCATGTACAAAACAATTATTTGAGGCTTTAAAAAAAAAAAAGCAGCAGCAGCAAAAAAAAACTTCCAAGAAGCTACTAAAAAGACTTTTGCCTGTTTGTTCAGATTTACTAGTTGTTCTTGAGTTGAAGGTTGCAGTTAAATGTAACTGGAACTTATGCGTGTATAGGAATTCATAGTTACTTCTACTCAAATTGCCTTAAACTCTGTCCTTATCATGATAGCATAAGGGAGCATGAAAACTGAGATAGCCTTTGCACTAAGAGGAATGGCTTTGTCTCACTGAAATCATAACAATTCCAATACTTTTTCATAATGCATGCTGATTGCAGCCAAACTTTTATGCTGCATGGCCCCGTGCTGTGTGGAAGGCTGTACAAAGCAGTGAATGAGACTTGGCTGGGGTAGCAACGTGGTTCAGGAAACAGGGCTGTGGACTTGGAATTCTTGGCTGAACTTGCAGGCTTCCTAAGGGAGGCTTGTGTCTCTGCTGTCCTCGTGCTAAAATAGGGATAATAGCTCATGGAAGGCAATAAAATCTGCTGAAGCCCATAGGTATATCATGGCCCTCATTCCTGGAGCAAATAATGTCTAGATAAAGATCAGGAATTAATGCATCTCATGCCTTTTTTTTTTTGGTTTGTTTTTTTTTCTTTTAGTAAAGATGATCTTGCCTTTCAGGCTTGCCTGCCTGTATCAAAGCCACTTTCCCTACCTCTTTTCCATCCATACTGAATCCCCAAACTCTACTAATAATAGAAGCACTGACCTTCACAATTGTCTGAGCAGCATCTCCTTTTCTGTAAGGAGTGTGTTAAACCATGAGTACAGCAGCTTCTCGTTTCTTTGAGCTGAAACACCCAATGGCAACAAATCAGTATAATTTCCTTTGTTTTATCTGGTTTTCCTTGTATTCACTGCTACCATTAAAATTTCTAGAAAAGAAAAGTTCTCTGCTGCTTCAAATGTACTGTGATATCTCTTCCAGCACCCCACCTGCCCTGAGTGTAGCCCATGCGGTGAGAAACAGTGGCATCAGCAAGTTTTAGTGTTCCTTGTGAAAGACTGATTTGAGGGGTCTCAGCTCAGATATTCCAGCAAACAGCCCCCAGTCTTGTCGTCTGGGAGCTGTTGTGTGGCCTGTGGGGATCCCCAGAACCCAGTGTGCCAGTTCATCGCCCCAAGCCGCGTGTCAGAGCCTTGCAAGAAGGAAAGCATCGGCTTGCGTGTGCCGGTCCGAACCTCCCCCAGACAGAGCGGCATCCTGTGCGTGGCATCCCCAAGCTCAGGTACAAGGAGGAGCATTTTCGCATTTGTTTCGGTGGTTTTGGATCAGAGAGTTACCCCGCTGACTCTGTCCCCTTCGACCTCAGCCCTCTCGCACTTGAGTGCTGTGTTTCTTGGCTTTGTGCCCATGGTTTTGTTTGCTTACCAACAAGAGCTGCCTTGTAGGGGTTATTGGACATCCTGCCACTGCTGTGGGCGTACGTGAACGTGGCGCGGTCCCCGAGGACGCAGTGAGAAGTACAGGGAGCTGTGCTCTCTGCTCTCCTGAGCCCTGGTTTCCACGGGTGGGTGACTGCAAGCTTGTGCTGTGCAGGACGGGGCCAAAAGCATCTGAAAATGGAGATTTGGGCTGCTGCCTGATTTTTTTAAACGTTGCTTAGAAACCAAACTCAATATTACCTAACTCCACCAGATCTGCAGTGCAGAACTCAGTGCACAAGGGGAAAGGAGGGATTTTTTTTTATTTTTATTATTATTTTCTACATTTTTTCCTTTTACAAGAAATAACTCACTTTTCAGCTGTTGGAGGAGGTAGTAATCGATCTAGAGCTTTGCAGCTTGCCTTCCGGAATGGTTTTGTTCTTAATGTAGGAATAAAACTCTGTTAGGTCAAATACACAGCAATAAATACAAGAAGCACATTAGCTTTAATATATTGGATTATTCCACTTGGTGGTGACGGGGAAAAAAACAAGATTTAATTCCCCTGGCAATGCAGGCAAAGAAAATCACTTTCCCTGCCCATTTTTTTTTTTTTTTTCTGTTAAGTCATTTTTGTCTGTCAGTGCCAGTGCTGCAGGCTTTGACAGGGTTTAATTTTACTTTTTATTTTTTTAACCTGATGTGAAAGAAAGAAGTATTTTTTCCAAGTAAACTGTCCGCAAATTCACTCAATGCCTTTTATTTCTCGCTGTTATAGGTTCCTTCCCTGGTGGGATGTGTGGAGCTCTCAGTACTGTCAGAGAAGTGGGGATTGTCAGGGTAGGGTAGCTTTTAGCCTGGCCGTTGGAGTGGGGCTGTGAGTTCCACACAGCTGTTTCCCTTTTTCCAGGCATGCTGGTGTTGGTTTCTGTTCCTATCCTGAACCTTCCCAGCTAGACCCAGGATTTGCTTCTCCATGCCAACTGTTTTCGTGATGTACCACCACCACCGCATCTGTTGCACCTTTCCTTGTGTCCCGCAGGCGAGTGGTGGCTCAGGGCTCCCATATGGTGGGGAATGTACGTAGCAGTGCATGAATTTATCCTAATTTTCTCCTAATTCTCCACTGCCTTGCAGTGCCGAAGTCTTCAGTCAAATCCCATAGTCCTCGTGCCAAGCCTTCCCTCATTTTCCTCGCAGAGCAATGACATTGGACCCTTTTCCTACAATCCCTGCTTTTTCCCAAATTTCTGTTTATATCAGGAACAGGACAGGTGAGAAGGGGCGAGAATGGTCTCTGTGTTTGTCATCGCGGCAGACAGGTGAAGGTAGCTCTGCTGTGGAGCAGGCAAGCAGCAGAGACACTGCAGCAGAGATTTAACTTGAATGACAGAGAGGAAATATCTTGGTGTGGTGAAGGACTGGAAGAAAGGATTTGTAGTGGGTAAAGCCTTCATAGCCAGGAAGCTTTGGAAAAAGGTGGGATGAATCTGTGTTGGGAGTGATGTACAGATGGGGAGGGGTCTGTCATAGACAGGAGAAGGGGACTTGGAGTAGGCAGGGCTGGGTTGTGTCATTAGGGGGTGTGTGTGTTGGTTTTAAAGCATCTTTCTCCTGTGTGCAAACTGGTAAGAGAGACTGGGGAAAATAGCCAGGCAGGAGTCTCCATGTGCTTTAACTGAGTCTTTGCACTGCGTTCATCTGTGCGGGCAGAGTTGTCGCTCCAATGAGCAGGGCTCCTCCACCAGCACCTGGACTCTATCTGATTGTATTTGCCTAAGATGAGAAAGACTTCACAATAATCCTGCTCACAATTAATTGGCTTTTGTTCAGCAAGAGTGAACAAGATCTCATCTTTTAATCTGTTTCATTATTTCTCCTTGTATAGCACAGTCAACACAAGATAGGTTTAATTTACAAAAAAAAAAAAAATGCAAAGTTATTACTCATATCTGGATCAGGATTTTATCTGCTTTGTTTTGCAATGCTTCATGTGTCACTATTAACGAGAGGAGCTGTATAGTGCATGATGAGGTGGAAATAGCACTGTTTGACTTCAGGACTTTTTGGAAGGATTGCAAGTAGCAGAGCTCTGATACCATCCTCCTCCTACCCCATCTCCTGCCCCCACTTAAGTGTGTTCCCCTGTGATGCATCAGTCCAGTGAACACTCTTAGGACTTTTTTTGCGGCCTCTCTGCCTTTCTGAGAACACCGACTGCGCTGTGGTTAATGGGTCTGCACAGACAGCAGCTCCAGATGAGTTGCTCTGAGTGCCTGCAAGGGAGGTTAGGCGAGGGCGCGTGTAATTTGGCTGGGCCTCTCGCCTTGCTGGGGAGGGCTGTTGAACTTCACATGCAAGGAAGGGAGCGAAGTGGCTGCCCGTGCCTGGGCACGGCGTAGACGGGGATGCAGGCAGCCCTGCTCTCTGCGTTCGGTTCTTCTGGTTCTCATGGGCTGAATTGAGGTAAGAAGGTGCTCTGCAAGGAAAGGCATGTTGCTGATTTGAGTGATAGTCTTAATAAATCACTGCCCTAGGGTAGTGTTGGGCGGAGTTGTGCTGCTTCCAGTTGAATTGGAAAAGCAGGCCGTGATCGGTGTTCGGGAAGGCTTTCACTGCTCTCCGATTAGTGCATTACGGTTTAGAAGGCTGCCTGCATCCCAGACGAGTGTGCTGCGAGTGTCTGTTGCCCAAGAGGCAAATGTACTTGCGAAACGCATGGGGTGTCCCAGATGGCAGGGGTAAGCTTGAGGGTCTGTAGGCAAGAGCTGCTCTGCAAACCACGACAGACGGCGTTTAAACAGGGCCAGAGGAAAAGGCTAACTTGAGCCGGAGCTGCAGCCCGAGGAAACAAGGCGCAGTGATCAGAAATGACCCCGCAAATGCAGTGCTCGGCGGTGCGCTCGCAGCTGTTCCGCGGCTCTCCCGGCCGCAGCCCCGGCCCTGCAGCCCGCGGCCCGCGGCCGTCACCGCGGCTCGGGGCCGTCACCGCGGCTCGGGGCCGCCACCCCCGCGAGGGACAGGCCGGGCCGGGGGTCGCTGCCCAGCCGGGGCTGCACAGCTGCCTTCAGAGCACTGCCCTTCGGGTGCTGGCGGCCGGCTGCTGGGAAGAGGAAAGGAAAGGCAGTCGGGCACCTCCACTGCAACCGTTCTTTGCATCAGACAAAACTCTCCTCGAAAAATGAGGGAGGCTGACAGCCAGAAGTGTCCTTGCGTGCTTGCTTGGCTGTATCTGGCTTTTCTGTCCTGTGATGTCTCCTCTCCACAGGCCGATCCTGGCAGTGTATCGTGTCTATCCTGCTCGGGGTACCTTAGCTTTACCTGCAGGCTGCTGTGTAAGGAGCTCAGCTCTCTCGTGGAGCTGTCTCAAGCAATAGCTATGCTTTCCAGCTTCCATGAGGCTGCCCAGTTGAACTCTCTGTAGCTGTTCTCTCTGTAACCCCAAAGCATCTCCCCTGTAGGAAAGCATCTTTAGGCCTTTTCTTCGTAATAGGTAAGGAGACTGAGAAGGACAGGGCAGTCACTGCCACAAGGACATTGGGATGGAAGGAGAAGCAGGAATCAGGTTAGCTCAGTGCCAATGTTGCTCACCCATGGGCTTTGTTTTTCCCTGAGATACCTGTATGGTATGGGACAGCAATGAAGGAGATGTGGGAATGGTTGTCTGAACTGCAAAGGGAGGTGTGTGCCCAGGGGATGTTTCTTCACTAGCCTGGGAGTCAAGGATAAGTCACTGGCTTTCAATCCTGTTTGTGACCATGCTCATCTTGGCTACAGCTTTTGACTGGAAGCCTCTTCTCTCCTGGCTTTCAGGAAGTGCCATTCCCAGCTGTTTGATTGAGGGGGAATCAATCTCATAAACTATGCTCCCTTTTACAGCTGGCTAGAACAGCTGGGCTGCAAGCTACAGGGAATTGTCAGATTTTTCTCCCCCATCCCTCCCATCTCCAGTCTTGAATGCCTGGTGGGGGAGCAAACTCCTCCATCTGTCCACAAACCCCCTGGGTGGGTAATAATAGATGCTTCATATAGAAAAACTCAATTAGATTTGACAAGAGATGTATGCTAGTGCTTCCTTGCCAGGGCCACATCCTGCTCTGTTCTGTTACTCTGCAAGAGATTTGCTGTAGAAGCTATTACAAAAAAAAAAAAACAACCTGAAAACCACAAAACCAACCCACCACTCTTTTAAGTATAATGGTGTTTATAGCTAGGACTAGTGTGGTGGGCTTTGTAGAAAAGAAAATTACAGTGGGATCTCGTACAACTGCAGCCAGCAAGATGCAATTGGCTACCCAGGACATCAGGTGCCAGCTGCCGAGAGCAGGAAAGGGCTGTGTGGAGTGCTGCATCCAGGGCTTCTCGTAGGGCCTCTGAGTATCAAAGCAGCCAGGGTAAAAGGTGTGTTCGTGCCAGTGTCTTGGCCAAAAGTGAATAGTTTGCGTCTTAAACTCTCTCCCCAGTTATCATACAGCTGTTTTGTTCCAGTGTGGGGTGTTTTCCATTCTTTGGTGTAGCTCACTACGGAGCTCAGCAGTGGCCTGCCCCAGGGATGGCTGTGGTGCACTGTGGGTTTGATGTGCAGAGGAAAGAGGAGCCCTTTTACGGCTCTTGTTGACATGTTCAGGACTGGGAAGAGACCCTTTTGTGTGGTTTGGGGTTTTTGGTTTTGTTTTTTTTTTTTTGGTTTTTTGGTTTTTTGTTTTTTTTTTCCTCTAGCAATACTTAATTTTGGTGTTTTAATGCTCAGATTTCTAAATACTCTGAGTCTAGGTGATGAAAATATCTGTTACAAATTATTTTTCTGTCTGTACAGCACATGGCTGTGTTGGTCATCAACGTTCCCAAAAGCCACTCTAGTAGCACACAGCTGCTTGCCGGTGTTGGCACAGCAGAAAGCAGAAAGGAACTCTTGTAGCAGCTGTGGGTGACAGAGCCCTTCAGTGGCTGGGAGCTTAACTACATCTAAACCCTTTTGTCACAGTTGCACTGACTTTCTGTAATCCTATGAAATTGCATTGTCTCAATTTCCATGAAGTCTGTAACATGTGAGAACCCATTAACCTCCTGCACTCTCTTCGTCTCAGACAGATGAGTTGACATCGTCTTGGAATTGGAGGTATGCGTATAGTGCGGATTTCAGTGTGTTCAGACTTCTAGTATTTGATCAACATTCAAAAGGCATTTAGAACAAAATATTTATAATGCTAGCAAGACTTTTTTTTTTTTTTTAAATTTTTATTTTTATTTTTTTCCCAAGTACCCAGGCACTCACTTGGCTTTGTGACTCTAGCACTGGCGTGGCTGAATAGAAGGAGTGATCACTCCCCTGAGGTCAGAAGCAGCTTTTGCAAGCAGCTCTGTGGAGCAGAGGTAGCTCTTCTCTGCAGTGGAGCTGCAAGGCTTGGAGTGTCTTGGAAGGTATCTCCTGGAGGTGAGTGGGGTCAGGACAGCTTTGCAGATGCCCCTGACAGCCAGTGTGAACATCAGACCTGCTGACATGAGGGGGAAAGCCGCCAGGCAGCTGCGTTCGTTGTAACAGAGCTGCTGGGGAGCCTGTATGGATTTAGTAGCTCAGCCTAGATAAGCCTAAAGTGGGGACCGTGGCCTTGCCCCGTATTTACACAGGACACAATATCTGAAGGCTTAATCCTGGGGTTTATCCTGACTGTGAGATCATGACTTAGGAGAGGTTCAGTTTAGCAATTGCATCAGTGTGGGTATTGATCCCCTTGCTGTACTGATTCCTCAGGGACAGGTGGAGGCCTCTCTTCTGCGGGGCACAGAGTTGGCAGCGAGGTGACTATTAACTACAACTTTGTCAGCCGCATTAAAGGCTGCGGTGAATAAAGTGACGTATGGCAGTGTGTGCGGAGGTAATGCAGCTGGTTCTGGTCTCTCCTGGGTCAGAACCAAGGCTGAGCTCACAGTAGGGCTACAGTTAGAGATGACCTGGAGGGCATCTGTCAGGGCTGGACTGTGTAGGAGCCTTCCCGAACCTCCTCTGTGCCTTGTGTGAATTCCCACTACGTTTTAAGTGTACCGCTGCCTGCTGCTGCTCTGCAAATTTGTTGCCCATCAAGTGCTTCCGACAGGTTCAGGCTGCCGGGCTGGGGAACAGAGCACATACCTCTTTCAGGGAGACTCACAGAAGATACAATGACTCCTGGTTTTTGGATAGGACTGGTTGACATCACTCCACATAACTGAACAGAAAAAGCATGCTTAAGCACAGGACACAAATACCCAGCACACACGGGAAGATCCACACACAATTGTATTATTTTATTAAGTTTGCCTGGACTCTGGCCTGGCACGGCTGTGGTTTGGAAGGCCATGTGCCCTAGGCATCCAGGTGCAGTGGTGCAGAAAGCCCGACGAAGCAGAGCGTGCACAGCTGGGAAGCTCTCTCCTTTGGCAACAGGTAAGAGTAGTACACTGCACATGGAACGGTGCACTTTGATGCAAAGTGGCATTCAAGTATGTGTGTGCTGGCGGCCCAGGATGGGAGGACAGACAGATGGACACAAAAATGTAAGTGCCTATCTCTCTAGGCAGCACCAGCTCTATGAAAGGGATGCTCTTCTGAGAGGACTGACTAGCAGGGACAAGCTTGGCTCAGGGAAGCTTGGGTGTCTTTGTTCAGGATGGTGGCTCACAGCCCTGAGTGACATCAAGAGGCACTCATGGGAGTACGTATGGAGTGCGGACTTGTCAGTGAGCACATGGAGTGGAGGCAGATGAGTACTTTTCGCAGATGCTGTTAGTAGGCTGGAACAGCGGAGATCAAGTAGGGCTAACAGCTTTCCACGTGAAGAACGTCTGCCTGCGGAGAGTCATACTGGATGATCAGGGTGTTTGTTGCATGAAGAATGCAGAGGCTAGGAAGGAGTAGATGGGTTTGTTTTCATTTGTTCCTGGACCCCCTCCACAATTTTCTTCTAGCCCTTTTCCCCAAGTCCTTGTCTCTCTCACACAATTACTCTCAGTTTGAGGAGCCAAATGAAGCCCTGGGGCTGGACACCAGAGAGGTTTCAGCTCCCAGCACTTTCCTTGATAAATGGATGCTGGGAATAGTGTAAAAGGATCCAATCCCTGTTGCTTTGCATTATTATCACTAAAAATAAAGCACTTGGCAGCTGAGATAGAGCCCCTGAGAGGCAAGCAGTGACATTTTGTTTATAAACGTGAGAAGCTAAGATTCTCACTGCAGGTCATGGAAGCAGTTGGTGATAGAGATGCGACAGGGCTCTGGGTTTCCCTGCTATGTTCTCAGACACAAGGTCTATGCTTTTCTTCCTTCCTTTTTTTCCATTCTTCAACTTCCAGAAAATACACCCAAAGAACCACTTAAAGTTAAGGGGCGCCCAGGTCGTGGAAGCAGGCAGGAGAAGTGTCCAGCTTGGGCTGGGTGCTGGAGCTTAGTGGCTTAGGAGAGAAGTAAGCTCTGCAGGACTTTTACGTATCTCATGCTTGACTGAGAACATCAGTGCAAGCATCAAGGCTGAGTATAATGCGGTGCGTTCGCAAATCTATTCACATTTTTTGCATAGTCTCCTTGAGGACAGATGGATGGTGGCCACTGGCATCTTGCACATACGTTCATATGAAGAAAGGTTGTATGCTCTACAGCCCAGAAGCAGCACCATGCAGAAACCATCCAAAGGCCATGAGATGCCCTGAGGGAAGTCAGCTCCAGCATGCAGGCTCCAGTTCAGCATGGCTATGGCTCCACTGTCACGCTACTGTTGGTAACACGTACGCCATACCATCCCTTCCAGAAGAGTGTGTCCTGGCCACCGTGTTCGAAGCGGACAAAGCGGACCCCAGGCCCATAGTTAGAGAAGGTGTGGGAGATCTTTGGGATGAGAGACAAAAATGGTTGTTGGTAAGCGTCAAACCACCATGAACTTACCCTTATTTAGTGCACAGAGCCTTCAATCCCACCTGCCCAAGTCATACCTACCAGTTGGGTAACAATGAGGATGTTTACAGTGGGAATTACTGGGAGGAGCTTTGATCCCATTGTTGTTCAGGGGCCATTGAACCTCTCCCACTCTTTCATCCTACACCTGCAGTGGTGGCTCAGCAAGTTTCCAAGTTTTATGTAAGGCAGCCTTACAGTATAATCCCTTTGTTCAATCACAGGGTCATGGCTCCACACAACACATGACAGAGGCTTCTCGTCCTCCAGGAGAACTGTTCTGCTTCACGCTGCTTGGAAATATTCCCAGTTCATGCAGGTTGGGTGTCACCTGCTGAGCCCAAGCTGTAACTCACCTCAGTCCAGTTGGCGTCATTGTCCTGTGGGATAGTAATCATCTCACTTTTGTACTCAGCCAGAACATCCTCATTCTCTGAGAGCAGCTTCACGCAGAGCTCATAGAGGCAGCCAGCATCACTGCGTCCTGCATACCTGCAAGGAGACCCAGGCTGCTAGCCTTGCCCCTGTGAACTCAGCAAAGAGCCAGAGCATGCAACTGCACCTCGCCGAATGCGGGCTCTACCGATCTCCTCAGGTTAATGGGGCCTTGGTTTCAGGTGGAAATCTGTAATGGTTCCTGCCCCAACCCAGCACCCCACTCATTCACAGCAGGGACCTGATCTTTAGAGGCCACGTGCACTGACAGTTGGAAGCTTGTGGGAGCTGCTGGTGGCTCTGTAAGCTGAGACCCAGCCCTGTCCCACACCTAGGGGATCAGGCGGCTGAGGTTTTAAGGCCCAGTGCAGGTATATGCCCTCCCTACCCTTTCTTCTCTTTTTTGACTCTCTGCCTGCCTTCTGAGGCATCCTTGCTACTTACCAGTCTTTTACCACAACTTTAGGCTGGGTTGTGTCCATCAGCTCTTCCCAGTAGCCCTCAGCCCGAAGGTCAATGACCTGAGCCTTGCGACACCACCTGAAATGCGAGATGTTAATTGGTATCGCAGTCTCTCCTTGGACTGGGGGAACCAAAAATGTCCCCTTCCCTGAATAAGAGAAGAAAGTAGCCTTACTCATAAGATGTAACAAAGTATTTATGGACTTCTTCACTAGGGAATTCTTTTCCAAAGTCCCCAGGGAGCTCTTCAATTTTCCAGCCATCACCTCCATTCTCTACCTCTCCCCAGTGCTGCAAGTCTTCTGCAAATGGCAGAAAAGAGACTCGGATGAGTCTTGGTTTCTGTGTGGGCCTGGGGAACCTGACTTTCTCCCACTGGAACCTTTCTCTTGCGGAAGATACGCTTTAGATGCAGCACTGACTTTGTATGTAGACGTTTGTTAATTAGAGGTCAGGCATAAACCTTTAGTCTGGCTGAACTTAATCTAACAAACTGTAACGCTCCCCCCCAGAATGGCTCTGTACCCGTGGGTTTATTTAAGAAAGCACTCCAGTGAAATTAGTTAGGTATTCTGAATGTGTGTCGGCACTTTGTGTCATAACGTAGGGGTAGCCTGAGGAGAGATGCCGATTGCTTTATTTCTAACTTTTCTAAATTGCTAAGTGGTATTTCTAGAAGCAGTTTGTCCCTAAACACTGGGCTTTTCTGCTCGTAGCCAGAGGGAACCTGGATGTCTGAAAATCTTGCAGAAAAATAATCTGTAAACAAAATGAAACAAAATGGAGACGCTGTATTGGTATTGCTTTGGTCTATGATGTGTGAAATGTGTTTGTTGCTGCTTGGGTTATGAGGCTTGGTTATTGCTAAGCATCTTGTAGGTCTGGCAAGCGAAGTTCAGAGATTATCAGAAAAATGGCAAACGGGTGATGTGTGCGGCTCTGTACCGTGGGCTGTAGCGAGGGCATAAACAAGATTTGCCTGAGCTGCCTCAAGGCAGGAAGCCTGAAGTACCTGGTGAGCTAAGGGCAGACTAGCTCCTGAGCGGGGGAAGCCTTGGTATTTCCTGTTGAGGTTGGGCAAGAAGCAATCTGGAAACCCAGGTGCTGCCACCATTACTGCACTGGACAGTGCAGTTCTGGGGCAGGGGTTCAGCAAAGGACGCTTTTGTCTCTCCAATGTGACTTGGATCCCCACAGGGGCTTATATAAAGATGTTGTCAAGTAGAGCCCTTTGCAGAGGCTGATTATCAAAGGCATTCATGCCCATTAAGTTATTTGACTGCATGCATTAAGTGATTTGACTCTTGAAAATGCTGCAATCTGGTGGCAACTACGATCTCACTTCAAAGACTGGAGATGCCTAATTCCCAGTGACTGTCATTTCTGTGAAATCTAGGGGCTTATTATGCTTGTCTCTCACCTTCACCACATGGGTTCTTGATGAGATTCTTCCTTTTCTTACTCAGGAAGTAGAAGTTTTGCCAGTTCTCTGCATTCTCCTCTGACTCTGTTCCAGTGAGGCCTTCCTGCTGACACTTCAGGATCCAAAGCGCGGCTCCATCGACCAGGTTCTTCCACTGGCAGCAGACCAGGCGGCACGCCAGCACCAAATCCACCGCAGGTATGGAAGCCAGGATTCTGATCAGGACTGCTTCAGGGAGGGACTCCATCCTTGGGCCAGGCTGGATGGGGCTTTCTGAGAAAGAACGGGGAAAGGAGCGGTGACTCAGTGGTCCTTCAGATGTGAGGTCCTCCACCCTCAGTGATGTCAAACACTGATGCATTAGAAAAAAGGGAAAATAAGCATGTTAGCTAAAAGCATGATTTTGGGGGCATAGATTGTTTCCTAACCTCAATGCCTTCTGACCCCTATTAACTTAATGCCCTGAAGCACGTGAGCAGATTGATATTTTATCTTCTGAGTGAAGCCCTTAGTTAAATGCATCCACAATATGCAAGTAGGTGACATCTGCAATTGTGGAGTTTGTCAGTTTCCCAGACTGGAATCAGTCCTTCCACAAATCTCTGCTGCTGCAAAAATCAGCTTCTTGGTAATGACTTCCTCTGCAGATGGAGGCATCTGGGTGTTTGTTCTGCCTTTAAGAACACCGCTGATAGCAAATGCTGCAGAGCAGTACCTAAATATCAGTGGCGAGCATCTTGCCAACTACATCTGCAGTGGTTCGTTCTAGGTCTGAAAAGGGGCTGGCACTTAATCTCCTTAGTCATGAGCCTGTATAAAGCATAGGTCTGAGCATAACTGAAAAAAACCTCAGTTGATATTCTCTAATATTCCTTTTTCTGTGGCCTTACAACCTGAGAAATTAAGTCCAAAGGATGTTCTTTAACTTCACGTGCTAATTCTGCACTCTGACTCCCAATAGCTCTCTGCTGCCTGGAGTTCTAGGGCCAGGTGCTGCAGGAATAAGGACAGATGAGCATGCAGATTCACAGCCCCGTGTCAGCAGTGCGGGATGCACTGTGACACTGCTTTTATTTCAGCTGAGTCCTGATGCTGGGAAGCTGCTGAGGCTGCAGTGGACTGCATAGATGCAGCCAGACTCCTCAGGAGTGAGTCATTAAGCCTGGGAGAGCCCTAGGAACACAGCAGGTGACATCTCCTGACATGCTACTTGATGAAATATGGCAGAGCCCAGTCTGGCAAGGGAGTCACTACTGTAACAGCATCCTAAATGTGGATGGTCCAGGTGCAGAGCTGTCACCTGTCCTCTCTCTGCACTGCAGACAGCGGGAGGAAACTTGTCATTTAAAATTCCCTGGCTTTTATGGAGGTAGCATTGGGGATTTCCCATTCCTGCCTCCCTTTTCCAACTCTCAACCACAGTCCTGAAGCGTAAGCTGTCATTTTTAAAAAAGAAAAAAGAGAGCTCTTGCTGGTTTCGCCTCCTGCAGGAATTTCCCGTGCCTTGCCCGAGCTCTGCCCGCTCTGATGGAGCGTTACCCCGCTCCTGGCTTGGCAAGGAATTTCCCACGCACTCGGGGCGGGGTGAGGGTCCCTGCCTGACCGTCCTTTTCCGCTCCGACTCTCGATGTCTTAAAACTGCTCCCCCACGGGCAGGAACTAGCCGGGGGGCTTCCATCCCATGCCGTGCTGGGGGTGCCCGCCGGTTCCCCGTCTGCCCCCGCCCTGTCCCTCTTCCCTCCGGTGCAGACACCCGGGAGAAACCCGCAGGGTGCCCCCCGCCCCGCTCCCGGCCCGGCGGAGGCTCCTACCTGCGGCGCTGCTCGGCGGGCGGGCGGGGGCCGCGCCGGGCTCCCCTGATAAAGGGGGGGAGGCCGCGGCCCCGCACGGCACCGCCCCCGCTTCCCGGTGCCCGCCCCGCGCTCCGCCCGCTGCCGCCTCACATCCGTGTCCGGAGGGCGCAGGTGGGGCCGGGGCTGGCCCGAGCCAGGCGGTTTGTCGCGTAGCGCTGTTACTAACCGGGAAAAAAACCAAAACCTCTGCTTGTTTCCTGAAGCTCTCTGCGGTCGGTGCCCGCGGATTTCCCACCGCGTTCTCCTGCGGCCGGTCCCTGGAGCGGCGGGGCGGTGATGACAACCATCTGCGACCTCCCCGAGGATGTCCTGGTGGAGCTGCTGTCGCTGCTCCCGGCGCGGGACCTGCTCCGCACCTGCAGACTGGTCTGCGCGCAGTGGCGGTACGTGGTGGACCTGACCACCCTGTGGAAACGCAAGTGCCAGCGCGAGGGGTTTTATATTCAGAATTTGGACAGAAGCATCTCCGACTGGAAGATCTTCTATATGCTCTGCAACTTGAAGAGAAACTTAATCAAAAACCCCTGTGCTGAAGGTTTGTTTGATTATTCATAGTAGAGAGCTAAGAGTTTCCTAAGAGTCAGGATGAGTCAGTGTCCTGCGTTACTCAAGTGCTGCTGGTGGTGTGGGACTGTCCAGCTAGTGATGCATCTCTGCTGGGCCGCATCCACACGTAAACAGCTGCAGTAAAGCTACCGTGGGCAGATGAAGTAGTGGTAAATACATCTCCGTGGTTGTGACCAGAAAAATCCCTGGAGTCACCAAGGCCCCAGCAGTGGGCTGCGAGGGTTTATTTGCACAGCAAGTACAATATGATATTGAAACTGTCAGATATTGGGATGAAACGTTCGGGCAGCTGGGGAATTCTTCTTGTCAGACTTGACTAAGGTGAGTACGGTAATTCTGCTTTATTCTGATCACGAGTTTGTGATGCGGTCAGAAAGTTGCTACCTATTGTGCTAACTGCTGACAGCCACGTAGTAGTAATGGCAACCTAAAGCCAGGAGTCACTTTCAGCTGTAGGAAAAATAGTGTTTCTGAAAACTCATCAAAGTCAGTTCCTAGTATTCTTCTGTAGCTGATACTTTAACAAAAGCAGAGATACTGCTGGAAATTCAAGTCCTAACACTCATCTTTGATATCGATGTTTTTAGAGAACTTCCAGCACTGGAAACTTGATAATAACGAAGGAGATAAATGGAAGGTTGAGGATCTGCCTGGAACTCATGGAAAAGAGATGCCAAACCCCAAAGTACACAAATACTTTGTCACTTCATATGGGTAAGAACTGGATTCCAGTAATCTGGAGCTGGGAGTTGTTTCCTCCTGTCTGCAAAGGCACCAGGGCTGGAAGGCTTGAGGCAGGTCACTGAACCTTAGCCCATGTGTGGGAAAAGAAAGAGCTTAATTAACTTTTTTTTGTATAGTTAGTCTAAAGAGACAGTTTACTGCTGAGAGAATGAATAGCAGCATGTGCTAAATTTCTCTGTACCTACCAGGAATTTCCTGTAACTTTTTTTTTTATGGTTATGATAATCCATATGGGATGTCTGCTTCTTTTCTACCAAAGGTGGTGGACAAAGGTTAAGGTTTGGCAAGCTATTCAGATGCACTTACTTGACAAAGTCAAAGCTCTGTAACCTCTGAGTGTGGCAGGTGTGTGTGTCATGCTAACAGCTTGCAGTAAAAGCTGTCAGCAGAGGAGGATTACCTGCTTTTACATCCCTTAAGCAGCAGTCTCTGTTACCAATATATGTTATACAAGTGCAGACACCCCTCTTCATCCAGCTTGTAGGTAACTTTTATTTGGGAGCGAAGCTAATCAGCTCACTTCCTTATCCAGTTCTGGCTGTGGAAAAAGCCATGCCTTAGCCATGTCGGCCTCGCGGACCTTCAGGGGCTGGGTGGGCTTTTGGCAAGAGCAAAGCTGTCAAGAAAAGTGTGGATGTTGAGAAGAAAGAGATGCGTTTTGTGAAGTTGTGAATGTTTTTATTGCTGTTGCAGGCCATGCTTCAAGTCTCAACTCATTACCCTGAAGAAAGAAGGATACTGGAATCAGTTGATGGATGAAAAACGGCCTGAAATTGTTGTCAAGGACTGGTAAGCGTATGCACAGAAAAACTAGAATTTATGGCATTGGCCTAGAGATAAGCTAGGCCTCTGAAGCTTTTCATGCTATAAAATTGTTATCCTTTGGGAGTTGTAGCTCTTGAGTAAAGAATAAGCTAAATCTAAGTTGATTTAATGGGCTCTAAGGAGGTGGCCATCCTGTGAAGAGCAGGATAGCTGGAACTTTCAGAGCTGCTTCATAGCTCTGGGAATCTTTGGGGATCCCCTGCAGCCAGGGATCCCCCTGGAGACTGTTTTTGATCACTGAAGAAAACTGAACACTGTATATCAGTCCTGCTCCTTGATTCCTCCCCATCTCTCTAGGTACGCTGCCAGATTTGACTGTGGGTGTCGCTATGAACTTACGGTGAGGCTGCTTTCTGAAAACTACATTGTCCTTGAGGAGTTCCGCCCCGAGCCCGTGGTGATAGAGCAGTGGAGTGACGCAAGCTGGAGAGAGGTAAGCAGCAGCCCTGTGGGCAGCAGCTTTACAATCAGTACTGTGACACTTGAATCTGTGAGTCTTACCTGGCCACAAGTCCCAAGTTGGACCTACTTTCTCTGTTCTTCAGCCTCCTCTACTCAAGACAAAAGGTAAGTCAGTCCTTCTGTTGGCAATGCTGAAGTAGTAGCAGTGCCATGAAACAGCTGGATTTGGTTTTGTAGGTGCCCAGGGCTTTCTAAATAGCATCCCCTGGTCTTTTGTGTTATTTCAGCTCAGTCTCTTTAATAGTTTCTGTTTTTCACTTAAGTTTTTGACTAAATAACCAAGTTACAAGAGCACAGTTCCCTTTTTTGTTGGATTAAAAAGCTCTGTTTTACAAGTACTGCACAGATGTTATTTATAGTATTGCAGGCATTACTTGTGTTAAACTGCTAAGCATGTTTAACTGGTTTGACTGGCTGTAGATTCCCCATTACCTTGTTCCTTACATGACAAATGTACCTAAGAATCAAGCTTAATGTTTTTTAATACATTTGACTGGGAGAGGATTTCAGGGCAGAAGGCTCAATAAGAGAAGCTTTTTCCTGTCCCTCAAAAAGAGGTATGATGCACTTCCAGTGAATGCTATCTTAGAATGAGCTTTTCCCGAGACCAAGACTCCCACACTGTCGTTGTCCTAGCTTCCAGTGCTGGTTTATTTAGACAAATTTAGAGGAATTTTCTTCTTTCTCTCCAGATTTCTCATACCTTCCAGAATTACCCAGCTGGAGTTCGTCACATCTGGTTTCAGCACGGAGGCCAAGACACCCAGTTCTGGGCGGGATGGTACGGGATCCGAGTGACAAACAGCAGCATCACCATTGGGCCCCGGACGTTGTTATGAAGGCACAATATAAGTGTTTGCTTTTTACCTCAGGACTGTAACCAGGTGGTCTCAGGTGCACTTATTTGTCTGTACTCTCTGGGTGAGTGTCCTGGCTTTGTCTTGCAGAGTTGATCTCAAATACAAGCAGTTAGTTCTTGTGCACAGCAGAACTTCTGCAGGCCCCGCCCTTTGGGAGGACTTCTGTCTTCATCTTTGATCCTCCTGTACCGTGGATGTTACTGCAATACCGGTGCCCTTCCACAGGAGGAAGACCAGGACAATTACAATTATATATGACATCTGTCTTTTCCAGTTAATATGTCCTTGTGCTATTATCATTAAGTCCTAAATAGAACCCATTTCTTGCTTGTTTATGGACCTTAGCAAAGATAAGGCTAAAATGTTTCATTTCAGATTATCAATGCTGTCCTCAAGGGCTCTGCTACAGACAGACTTGTTTTGTATGGTATTTTCCTGTTTCAGTTTAATTATCTATTAAAAAATATATATATTCCACATCAGACCTTTCATAGCATAAGGAAACGATCAACCCTTTTTCATAAATGCTGTGTCACTGGTACTTAATTCCTTACTGTTTCTCTGAGTGTGTATGATCCAAACGGTACATTCCTTCCCTGGCCAGACAGCCCATCATTGAACAGACAGCTAGAGAAAGAGGAGGTAAGGAACCCCTCACGGTGGCTACCTGAACCCCTAAGTGCCTTTTGATGGTGCTGGGCTTTTTCCCTACTGCCTTTGTTACTCCCAAAGTACTTTGTTTGTACGGAAGAGTCTAACCCTATATAAAATGTTAAAGCAGAGAACAACCTGGATCTATGTTATTTTTGCACTTTTTCTTGCCCTAGCTTTCTTACCAAATTGTCTGACCCACAAGCTCAGCTCAAGCACTATGAACCACGTCTTCTACCCCTGTATGCACAGAGCCAATACTTCTTCCATCTCCTTTAACAGATGTAGGATTAACAGCGGTTCCCTTGTCTGTTCTCCATTAGGAGCAGAGTAGGACATCTGGCAAGTGTCCTTGTGGGACAGACAAATGCCATCTTGCTAATGCCGCTCATGGGTGAAAGCTCTCCCATGGAAAAGGGAGAGACTAAGGTTGTACAGCTCTCATAGGAACGGACAGATCCCACGCATGTTCCAGAAAGGGGAGGGAAAAGTGGACAAAGCTCCACATAAAATACAAAGCGCCCATACAAAATAAAAATACTGCCTCACAAGAGGCAGGAGGCTGGTTAGGACAGAACTCAGCCCAGTCCAACTGGATTAAAACTTCATATTTATTGGAGACTACTTGGGACAGTCACAGTGGACAGACGCTACGTAAGGCCTCGCTCACCCTTCGCATGAGGCCATGGCTCTGGCGGAGCGCACAGCAGCTGGCTGCTGCGTATCACTCCCGGTGCGCAATGGTGATGCCCTGTTAAGGTGAGAACTGGATCTGTACACAGCGCTGACCGCACGCTGTGGTTGGCTGTATCCTTGCCACCGCCCCCGGGGATTCTCCGTAACAAAACCTATACTCACTCTCACACGCGCGTGTACACGGGAACAGGCTCTGGCTCCACATTCCAAGTCAGTTCTATATACAGTGGTAAGAGCACTTGAAATAAAGAGGCAGCAGCTGCTCTACATTCACCCAGAAGGCCAGCTGAAGAGACAGTTATCAAGGTATGGTTTGGGAGATCTTATTCCACTGGAAGATCAGATGAGGCTCGAAGGCAAGGAAGACTTGAAATCAGGTGCCTTTGTGGGCTCGCTCTTCTACATATAGCTGCATCTGGAGGAGAGAGACACCACCAGTTCCGATTGATATGCAGGTAGGTGAATGGGGAAAAGGCTTGCAAGGGGCTAAATAGGAAGAGTTTGTGCCCCCCCATAACCAGGTTTCCTATTTTACTATGAGGAGTCTTGCTCTGTTTTGATTACTGGCACAGGCACCTGCAAGACAAAGCTACCGCTCAGCAGTATTAAAATTGTTACCCTGCAGAAAACTGCAGAGCTGGCATCGGCGTCGACAGAACTACCTGCGGTTTCAGGCACCTCTTGGGCCAGAACGCTCTGCTCACCTTCAAGATGTCAGAGGTCATAGTTTTCAGGGGAATAAGCCGGGGGTCGTGCATGTGCACATCTTGTTCATCAGCGAGGATCCACGGGAAATCCTAGGGCAGGAACACAAGGTGCTTTATTTGCAGAGAGGCTGGCAGGCTCTGTAAGGTGAGCTCTCTTTTGCAGCACTAGGTGAATGAGAGATCTCATGGCTGAGGGAAAACTCAAACCTTTCATAACAACAAAACATAACACTTGCACACTTGGCCCTGAGACTCAGCATAATTATCTCCAGTTATGTCATCAAACTATAATGTTAACCCACTTATTCCAAAGGAGACATCTCCCTTCTTTAAAAGATATACTCTTAGCTGTCCTGAGATGTATGTCCTATCCATCACACCAGCACTTAACTGCAACTCCGTCATGCTCAGGGCACGGATTTCTGTCCTGCCTTGCAAGTTTAAAGGTTGGCCTACTACACTACCAGTTTCCCTTACTAAGCAGTATAGAGCAGGCTTCCCTTTTGAAACAATTTTATGCTTCAACTAGCTTGCTTTATTGTGCCTTAAGACACCCAAAATAACTTGGCTCAAGTAAAACTTTCCCTGTACCTAAGCAAGGATTCTTAAAGTCTTGCTTTAAAAAGTAAGCCGCACACGCTTTTCTGCAAGGTAAAACGTATTAGTACACCCAAACCCACTAGTCACTTGAATCTTAGTCTTCCTTGCTATTTATAAAGAATCAGCTATCCACACACAGTGGATGTGAGATGAGGGCTTTTTTTGTTGATAAAATTCAAGTATATATTCTACATCAGAGTACTTTCAAGTGACCGAGCAGGTATTGTGCAGTCAGTATTGTTACAGTCTAATTCAGGCACTGAAGCAGCTCTTGTCTGCAATTGTGGCTGCTGTGTGGTGAGTGTCAGGCGCCTCACCAGCGTAAACCATTTTAATACACCCAAAACAAAGCTGTGAAGTGCATCCTGCAAAGCTACTGCATGTGTTCAAAATATCTAGCAGCCTTAACCTTAGAGATGCCAAAACTCTGTAATTTCCAGTCTCTGCTCCGCAGCTCGCTCACCTTTATCACCTGGATCTTCTCCATGTTCCGTGTGGCAGCCTCCCGCGTGTGAACCAGAACTGTGAAGGTGCACCCTGCAAGGGAAATGACCGGCTCCGGATCAGGGGACACCTCACAGAGGATGGGACGCTACCGATCGTTGTCTCAGCCCGTGCTGTTAGGCTGTATGGCCGCGTTTACCTGGGGGATTGTTGTCAAGCACAGCATCGCACACGCTGATCTTCAGGATGAAGGCACGCAGTAACTGTTCCACGTGGGACAGCAGGGACTCTGAACTGTTGAGGAGTCAGCAGTTGTTAGTGGCACGCGGCACAGAACCGGGGCCGGCGCTGCTGCCAGGACCCCTCTGCAGAGGCAGGTGTCGGATGCCATGCACAAGCAGTAATGGAAACTTTACCTAATGGAAAGGAGAGGAGGCTGGGTGATCTCAAAGACAAATCTCTCCACAGGGTGGTGCTCTTTATCCAGGATTACCACGACCACTTTCTCCACATCGTTCTGCAAGAGCAAAGATAGAAAAATCCCTTCTTTAAACAAGCTGCCTTCTGCCCGCAGCGTGCTTCATAGACTTCTGAGACAGTGGGAGTACGATCATTTGCTGTGGCTCACAGCACTGGCAGTTATCCAAAGCTCAAGCGCTGTCAGATTATTCTTACTGATCAGAAAAAGCCATTTCTTGCTAGATGTTAAATAGATAGCGTATCGCCAAGGCCAGGGAGATGACGTGTGCTAAACAGTACATTTCTCTAGATACTGGAACAGAGGAGGAAGTGTACAGCCACCTCATTGCATCACTCAGGAACAGACAATGGTGGGGAAGTTAAGCTACGCCTAGACTGTTGGCCAAGTATAGCAGCTTTGTTCTACCGTGATGTAAAACTGACCTATTTCCATTCTCTGGATGTGTTAAGGGTGTCTGCAAAGAGCAGAGAGTGCAAAATCTGCCAGCGTCCTATGTTCTGAAATGTCTGGTCACACCTTTCTCTCACAAAAACTGGAGTTCAAAACTACCTGTGCTTGCTGGCTTACGGCAAAGCACTCAAACTATTCTGCCAGATAGGTGCTTAAATTTAAATGTATTCAAAAGCAGAATGTCAAGTTAACATGTAGGATGATGTAACTGAAAATATGTAATGTGTGCATATATTAGATGCAACTAATTGCCAATAATCAACAGCAAGGCAGGGCCTTAGCTACAAGGAAAGGTTATGGATGTCATTTTTATTTCTGTTAGTAACTTTAGCAGCTAGTATATTGCATGTGGTAAATTTGTAAATAAATTTTGCAATGAACACAGCATTTATGTTCTCTTTCTTTCCCTCCAAACCACTTGCAGTACTTTGCCCAGGTCCCTGATACGACCTTACCTTCTCGAGCAGCGGCTTTACGCAGTGCAGCGTGTCCTGGATGTACTGGTTCAGCTCCGGGTGGCAGGACATCTGCAGCAAACACAGGGAAAGGTCAGAGCTCTGTTCTGATGCCAACCAGGACAATGCTAAACGGGAAGATTTAAACAGAAGCACCAATGTGTTACAAGGCACTCAGTCATGCTTCAAACAATTTCTCACTGCTAAGTTGCCATTTGAAACCAGTAGTTCTTTCATGGAAGGGGTTAATTAGCTGAGGCAGATCACTGTACCCAAACAGTTATTGTATACGTGGAATATGTACCCACAGTAGCATTTTGGGAACAGCATATTCCAACCATCTCTACTTCCTAGGAAGCACGCTTTCCTGTCACCTTGCTGCACACAGCTGGGGAAGCCTTTACTACTGTTGCTACATTATCTTCAAAAATGAGTCTGCACACTAAAACAAACTCTGGAAGGGATTTAGTTTGTTCTGGGGAGGGTTGACTGGTCCCTGCTATTTCGCTTGTCGACGTGGCTGTCAGCTTCCAGGAAAATCTCCTACCTGGACAGGTACATTGTATTTTTTCCTCTTCTGAAAGATCCCAATGGGGTAAACTTCTCTGACATACAAGATAAGGTGAACAGCCACTTCCAGAAATTCTGAAAGAACATCTGCAACAACTGTAAAACAAAAGTAAAGGAAGCTGAAGTGAGGAGCAGGGGAAGCACACAGAGCAATACCGTATACTCACAGGATTTTTTTTTTTTTTAAGGCATTTTTCCCTGAAAAAAATTCACTTGCTTCCCCTTAGCTGCAGGAAGTTTAGGGACGGAGCAACTCTCCAACAAGAATTCCACAAGCTCATGTGCCACCAAGAAGCCTTGCAAGCACATCCCTTTGCAGCACAGCACAACACCTTACCTTGCCCAAAGTTAAGGTCCTGCCGGGTGAGAGTGGTCATCTTTCCCAGAACCTGGAAGTGATCACAAGAAAACGTTCATCCTCTGGCTTCTACATCATTAACATAGTCAGCTCATGGAGCCATCCCCTTCCCCAGTGCCGCCGAGCTCAGACCCAACAAACTGTCCTCTGTGCTCAGTGACAAGCAAATGTTCTCATAACACAGCAGTACTTACCCCTTTTCTAGCCCCTACATCCTATTATAACACAAGAACTTAGTGGTTTTAGGGGTTTATTCTCACACCACCACCATGAAACGCGGCTTGGTCAGACCAGGATCTGCATCTTCAATTGCCACTACACAACACAGGTCCTCATCTGCTGTCCACTACCCACAGCTTCAGAGCTTCTCTCTCTCTCTCTAGTCACAAGGAAACCAAACCTGCAGAGCTCCACAATTAACTTAACGTGGAATCTGTCACACAGAATCTCTCCAGTTGAAAGGGACCCAAAAGGATCATGGAGTCCAACTCCTTGCTCCTCGCAGGACTACGTAAAACTAAACCATTTAACTGAAAGCATCATCCAGACACTCGTTGAACTCTGACAGGCTTGGTGCATTGGCCACTTTCCTGGGGAGCCCGAAATTTGTGACAGTTACAAAGCACAGCACGTTAGCCAGGCCGATTGAACGCCACATGCCAACACTCAGACACCAGACGCTGAGGCTCAACTTTCCAACAGCTCTCCTTATATACTGGAGTCCATGCCTTACACATTTTAAGCAACACTGTACATAATTTTCTCTTACAAATTTTAATTTATTTCATTATTTTATCTGTACTCTTTGCTTGCATTAAACTCTAACCACTTACAGTGGCACCATTCTTCACAAACTGTCTTTAAGTGCCTCCAGGAGCAGGGGTGGCTCCCCAGTAACACAGGTGTCGCACACAGACCTCTGACAAGCCACAGGTGTGCCAAGCAGCTGCTTAGCCACTGATTTTCAAGCTGCTTCTGCTGCAACAAACCATGTTTTTCAGACCTACAAAGAATTACCTCAACCTGTATAAGACAGGGAGCCACTCCTCTCCCTTTCTAAATCGGAATTTTACCGTTGTATACAAAGACTCCCTAGAATACTAGTAACACGCTACAATAAACAGAATTAAGAGACTTGAGTTGCAGTGACTCTCAAATTTGTACAAAAGGTCTGTATCAGAATAGCGTAAAGAATGTGCGTTTGTAGAAGTTTAGGTTCACATCCTCACCTAAACACAGCCCTTAAACCGAGGCCCCAGTGAGGCAACAGCATCCCAAGAGACCCACCCTTAGACGCAGCCACAGCCAGGCCTGAGACCCACACACGCAATCCGCCCTCAGCTTAAGGTTTTGGCGGAACTGACTGGAGCGACGCTGCAGTTAACAGCCTTTCGTCGATTCGTGTGCGGCTGCTGTCCTGTATGGTCACGCATACATACAGCCATTCTGGAGCTTTCCAGAAAAAGTCGTCTCACCTTCCCAGCATAACAGGCAGCACTGAGGGGTGGTTGGGGAAGCCACATCAGGAAAAAAAAAGCGCGTGCTTCCTTTGGCTTTTTGAAAGCCAGCAATCCCTTACCAAAGACATTTCAGAAGAAAAGGGGCACAAAGGAGGCAGAGATCCCATGCAATTTGTCCCCCCCCCCCCCACCCCCCCCC
>WHYT01013045.1:119682-141212 GCA_009806455.1 Tetrax tetrax
GGGGGGGGGGGGGGGGGGGGGGCACTTTCCCACTTTCCGTGCACCCCGGAGAAGACAAAGGCCGGGGGTGACGGGGACCCCAGCACCGCCGTCTCGAGGGGGCCGCCGCCGGGACGCCCTCGGGTCGCGGTGCCTGGGGGTCGCGGCGGCACCGCTGAGCGGTGGGAGCCGAGCCCCGAGCCCGGACAGCGCCGGTGCCGGCGCCTTCGCCCAGCCCCATTGTCACCCGTGCCGGGAGCCGGCTCCGGGCTCTGCCGCCGCCGTTCCGCCGCCCGGCTCGCCCGCAGCGCGATGGGCAGCGCCGAGCACCTCGCAGGGGGGTGCGCGGCGTGGGCTTGGGGGGCTTGCGCCCCACCACCCTCCTGCGAGCCCCCGCTACTTCGGGGGCTGCTGCAGGCTCCCTCCCGAGACGGCTCTGCCCTTCCCGGGAAGCGAAGTGGCCTCGGCTCGAACAGAGGCATCGGCCCCCTCGCAGGGGGCGGCTGAGCCCCTGGTGCACCCCAGGGGTACGTCCCGCGTCCCGGCTCTGAGCCAGAGCCGCTGTGGAAAGCGGCCCACGGGTGAAGGAAGCTTTTCCCACCCAGTCATTGTGTGTTCAGAGCCCTGCGCTTGCCACTGAGTACCCGCGGGTTATTCTCTGCTCTTCTCTGTTGATAAAAGTGAGATCTCATTTCTGAATTAAATCAATTTGGCATCAGTTAATGGCTTATTACAGCTGGTAATTCATCATGTAGGATTTAAGTGACATTTATCCAATTCACACCTGAAGTCTTCTGTCAACTACAGGGTTTAATGGAAATGGTTTTGCATTCCCATCTCCTCTCCCTTGCAGAAGGAGGCATTAATCCTACACATTTTGGTTCAAAGTGAGAGTGACATGCAAGGAAAAATGTTGAAAGCGCAGCCTAACTGTTCTGCCAGTTGGGACACATCCGCTTCTCCCCCCAGTGAAGACTGGGCCAAATCTGCCCCCATTCTTCCCTGTCACACTGGCGGGTGCTTTCCAGCCGGGTGAGCAATGACCTTTGCTATTGATTGTGCCTCATTTGTCACTAGGCATTGTGCATTAAACTGGAGAGTCTTCTCCGCTGTGCTGACAGCAAGCGACTATATCTTGGATGCTAATCCCAGACTCATTGCTATTTTAATCTCATTATTGGGTAGGGTAGGCTCTGTTTGATAGCGGGTTGCCTATGATGGCTGTGTCAGCCGCTCCGTGAAGTCCCAGAGGGAAGCAGAGCAGAGGGTACTGCATATTCATTCATCTGCCCCTCTCCCACTTCAACACTGTGACTTGCTGGGCTGCTCTGTCCCTCAGGGATGTCGGTGCTGCACTCTCCCTGCTCGTGCCCTGACACAGTGGTGAAGCGCTCGGTGCAGGTCAGAGTAGGCACAGGAGAAAGCGTGGCACGGCTGGGGCTGAAGGCGAGTGGCATGTAGAGCCTTGAAGGATTTGCAAGGTGCCCGGTGTTCCTCAGAGCCAGGGTGCTGGAGCTTTGCAGTGACTTTGTGACAAGTACAAAACTGCCAGCTTACTCCCAAGTCTGCTGGGTCGTGTTGTGTGAACAAGCCTCTCTGTCCTCGGTGGATAGGAGGGCAGCCAGAGCTGAGCGGTGAGGGGAAGGGATTGCACAGAGCGCTGCTTCCAGCCCTTCAATTAATGTAAAGTCAGATTTCACGTGGTCACTGGGTATGAGTTGCCCCAGGGAGATGCTTTGTGGAGGCACAGGGGCAGCAACAGCCACTACTCAACCCCCTGTGAGCCTGAATCTTTATGTCCTGTCTCCTGTACCACTAGCGCAATTAGTGAATTTGACCCTTTCTACAGTGGTGTGCAGTTTGGTGATGGCACAAAGTGAGAGAAAACAACACAGGCAAAAGAAAGCAGATGTTTCAAAGGCTGGTGGCAGGATTCAAACGGCCTTGGCCTAAATATCTGCAGAGGGGAAAATCTCTCATAGTTGTGAGGGACAAGGTAACTGTGGAGTCAGATAAATATGAAAGGCAAGGTGGGGAAGACAGGTGACGATGGATACAGGAAACCTAAGAAAGGAGGGCAGCTCCGAAGAGGGACCCAAAAGGACTGGAGATCTGTGAGCAAGGGACTCTGCTGCTCTGTCGTCCCAAGGATGTCTGGGCTAGCAGCAAAAAAAAATTATTTACAAAGTGAGTATGCAAGAAATGTTGGAGAGAAGAAAAGTATTGTTACTTTTGCTCCTGGGAGGAAAAGAGAAGGGTGCATATAAGATTACCTGTCTGCTTTTGGGGATCCTGGAAAGCTGGGAGACAGCCCTTTAAAATGGGAAGGTCTCTTGGCAGATTGTTTATGAAGCTTCCCAGCATTTGCCTCCAGAAACAGAAAAACAGATGGAAAGAGACCCAGCAGGGAAGTGAAATCTCATTTATCTGCACAATGCCATCCTCCTGGCTCCAGCCAGCTCTCTGCATGTCAGCTACCATAGAGCCTACGCCGTCCATTCTGCTCCAGGCCTTCCCAAGCCCATCCATCACCCTATGGCTTCTTATTTCCAGTGAGCCTGGCACACGAAGCTGGGTTTATTGTCTATCAGCCCTGCCACACATGCACATACACACAGGACCCATGTAGATGCACGTACACTCTGTCTATTGCTGCAGCTTGGGATTGTCTGGGTCCAGAAAATCTTTATGCACGCCTGCCAAAGTCTGAGCTTATCAGAGCCAAGAGAAATCTGTCCCGGCATACATGCTTGGGTCTAGCTTGGTTCAGCCCTTGAGCATACTAACTGCATCGTTTGTGCTCTGGGCTGATAAAGGATCTTGGGATTCTCTATTTCCTGGTTTAAGAGTTTTGTTACTCTCGGCTGTGACATGAAGAACATAAGTGAAAAGTTAAAGCTAAGACTGTCAGGCATCAGGTTTTAAGTGAGATATGTGAAGGAACATAGATGATCTGATGTTCCTGCTTTGTCAAATGCAAAACAAATGCAGCAGAGGCAGTTTCAGAGCCAAGGTGACATAACTGTATTTATAGGAGGAAAATATGCCTGAGTTTCTGCATACTTACTCAGTCAAGGGCTGCCTTGCAGGATTACAGGCAGAGAGGAAGCTAATAGCAATTATATCAGTGAGTCTGGAAAAAGAGGCTGCCCACAGGGAAAGTTACCCAGGACGCAAAAAAAAAATCCTAATTTCCCTTACAAGATTGTGACCATCCACTACTAACCCAAAATGCACCAGAAATAGTGTCTGAGAGACAGCACTGCAACTCACTCGTCAGCCCTGAGCCTGCACCCTGGGTAGCTCTAAGGCCTTATCTTTCCTTTGCACATTTTCTTCTTAGTAGGCAGATTTGCTACCTCAAGAGGCAGGTGGCTTGTAATCCTGAGGGTATATAAAGGAAGTGCAAGGCATTGGGTGGAGTAAGGAAGATGTAGGTCTGGTGTTGTGAAGAACTACAGGGGCAGCTTAACTTGGCAAGTACTTGAGCTATTTCCTTTATTAATATACAAATCCTAAGGGTTGAATTCTGGACTTATTGTAACGTGTGTTTGTTTTAGAGCAATTTAGGAAAGGCACCTCCTTACGAGGCCAGACTTCTCTCTGCGCGGCATATGGCTCAGGGCAGAATTTCACCCTTTGCAGGAAAGGTGCATCAGAAGTGGGAGAACATTGCAGTCACCTACATCAACCACGCCTGGGCTGGCGGAGTCGTCTTTTGTGGACTCTGATCCTGACAGAGGAGCCAGTGGAGTTTAGGTTGATGCTCAGACATTGAGGAACCTGAGCACTGAGGAAAACAGGGATGCTGTTGTGTTATCTAGCTGCCTTTTGGAAGCATCAATTTTATGGCTTCTGTAGGATAAGAAAAATGAAGGTGGTAGGAAGAGGTTTTTGAAGTTAAAGATAGATCAGGGCATAGAAACAAGTGGTTAAGAGAAGGTTGGGACTTTGTGTCTCTAGCACAGCAGTGTTGCGTTAACTCAAGGTACCAAAACTTGTCCATGTTCTGCTTTGGTTTGGCAAACAGCTCAGACCTCCCCTGACAACAGTGCAGTACAGATATTTATCTCCATTATTAATGCAAGATTCCCAGCGACACAGTAACACAGCACGTCAGCCTGCTCTCTCAGACAGTGCAGAGACGAGGCAACCCATGTGCTTTAGCTGCACTGTCAACCTGTGTCATGCCAGCAAGACAGCTGGGCAGCTTAAATAAATGCCCCCTACACTTTGAAACAGACGTTCTGTTTAACTGCCCTCCAGCATTTAGCTGCTTTCTAGCTCCTGCTGAAAACCAGAAAGCACAGCTAATGTGTCTGTCAGGTTCACCATCAAAGGGCCCGTGTCTGTGTGAGTGAGATTGGAGACACCTGCCTCGCGTTCTCTTTGCACTTGTTCTCTCCTCTTGGCATTTCGCCTGCAGATGAAAAGGTAAGATGCTGTTTCCAGCTCTTTGAGTTGTTCTCAGTGATGCCTTGATCCAGCTGGTTTGCTCTGGTTCTTAAAGAGAAAATCCTAAGAAAAAAAACAAAGATCATAGATGCAGAACTTGGGTTTTGCTTGGTTGCTATTTGTTCCATTGGTTTTGAAGCAGGACTTCCAGTGCTTTGTTACTAGATTTAGCTGTTGGTCTGGTTTTCCTTTGTCCCAGGTAGCTGCCAATAAAATACTGTTTCATAGTGTTATGCCTTCAGCAAATGAACTGCCCAGCACCTCTTAAATCAGTCCTCAAGTAGCAGTTTGTTGTCCTTTGTGGCCAGTAGAAAGATCTGCTGTTCAGACACTGCAGTAAAGAGAAGGGCCCTGTGCTGCCTAGCTCTTTCCAGGGGAGGTCTGAATGGCAAATTTGCTCCCAGGCTCTACGCAATTACAGAGATGAATCTTGGAAAGGCAGAATCATCTGGTGAATCAGTGAGCAGGCTTTTCAGTTAAGAGGATGAAGACATCTCCCTCTAAACTCCCCAGATGCTCTATGAGGCTGGGGCTGCTGTGATGGCAGAGGTTTCACTCACTCAAAACACTTGACATCCATCTCATAGGTTGAAAGAAATGAGGAAAGGAAGAGCCAAAGCTGCTATTAGGATGTCTCCCGTCAGCTCCACAAAAAGGCACCGAGATTGGCCTCAAAGGATGTTCTCTGCTCCCCTTCTCAGGTGACAACGGCTGGTCAGGCAGCAAAGCACCTGAAGGAGGCAGTACAAGCCATGGTAATTATGCAGCAAAGCGGTTCACCTAATGAACATACAGAAATGAGGTGCTGCTGGGGGCTAGGGCGCAGGGACAGTGTGTCTCAAATGTAAGCATAGGCCTGGTTTTGTGACAGTCAGTGGCATAGGGAACTCTGGCTTAAGCATGCCTTCATGCTGCCCAGGTTGAGAGGGCAGTCTGAGAGTTACCCCAAAGTGAAAGCCTGCTCTGGAAATGCTGAAATGCTGAACGCTGAAAACCCCTTTCCCCCTTTTGTGGGAGAGGACGGGGAAGAATGACTTAATTAGAGAAATGTCCAAGTTCTGCAATGCCCCAAAGCCATGGGGCATTGCACACAAACACAGGGATGAAGGAAGACCCTAAAAATATTTACAGTGAAGCAGAATGAATAAGAATCATCTGCAGCCACTGAGGGACTCAGTCTCAAGTGTTCTTTGGACTGAAATCACCAGTGACGGCCTCACCTGGCTGGGTGAGGTGAAGTGACCTGAGGGGTGAAGCGGGGTGAGGTCAAGGGGGGAAAGTGGGACAAGTTAGAGAAAACTGTCTGCCTCCCTGTCACTGATCTCTGCTGACAGCAGAAGATTTGTTTCTCTGCTACACTGTGAGATACCAGTACAAAATTCCCAGTGTTTTTTCTTCCCTTGACCGGTTTCAGCCACCCTGAAGCTCTATGTGTGTGCATGCGCCTGTCTCCGTCTTGAGCGGCTCAGAGCTGTGCTGATCCTGCGAGGCCACCATCTGCCTGCAGTTCTGTTCATCTTGACATCTTCATTGCAAGGAAACCAGCTGTGAGGAGGGGCTGGTGCCAGCCAGGCCCGGGATGCCAACCTGGCAGCACACAGCCCTTAGCCAGACAGCTGGGGCTGGCTCAGGAGCTGGGGCTCAGCAGCCAGCCCCCCCCAGCCCCTCAGATGGTAGGCTGTGAATGGGAGGGTAGGGGGCTCGTCAGGAATCAAAGGGAAACGTCCTCCTGATTGATGGCCCTCATTTGCACATGAAACTGCGACCTCCCAGCCCTGCAGGCCCTGCACGTGTGTCTCAGCTGCTGTAAGCAGGGCTGGGAGAGGAGGAGATAACCAAGGAGGGAAAAAATCAGTTTCAGCTCTGGACACCATAACTGTTTTCCTCTAAGTGTCTTAGGTCTGAATCTGGCTTGCCTTTACAGCTCCTAGAAGCTGGTTGCTTATTTTTCTTTTTATTTTTTTTTTCTTTCTTTTTTTTTCTTTTTTAATTGCAGGTGAGGTAGAGTACCCAGGATTATGGCAACTTCTTCCACCTTCTTCTCTCCTTTCCTTTTCCTGTGTGTGCTGGTTCTTTCTGACCTCAGTCTTGCAGTCTCCCTGGAGCCTGGCACAAAGCTCAAAAATGTCCCAGAGAACAACAACCATCTTCAAAACCAAGAGATGTGGCTGCAGCAGCCCAGAAGTGGGCACCACCACAAGCATGGCTTGGCCAAGAAGGAGAGGGCCCATGCTATGCCTTCCAGAGGGCGGCCGGCTGGGGAAGAAGCCCTCAGAGCAGGTAGCGGAGCTCCAGCTGTGGAAGAGCCGTCAGCAGAGGGACAACCAGCAGGCCTGAAACAGAACAAGGATGCGTTCCTGGGTTTTGAGTTCCCATATCCTGAGAGGGAGAACCAGTCCCCTGGGTCTGAGAGAGGAAAGAAGCAGAACCGAGAGCATCGGCGACACAGCCGCAGGGACAGGCTGAAACACCACCGAGGTATTTGAGCTCCAAGGGAAGCTGAGGCTGTTGGGTCACTGGAAATGAGTGTCACTTGTGTGAGGGCAAGAAGATGCGGCTGTGGTTGAGCCAGATGGGTGTGTGGAGGCTGTGGGATGTGTGCCTGCTCTGGGGAGAAATCTGCCAAACAAAAGAGGCACAAGAAAAAAGGGGAACTCCAGAACCGGAGGTTTTTACTGCTGGATGCAATTTTGTGAAGATGACCTGGTTTGCCTTACAGGGGGAGCTCTGAAAATTCCTAGGACTTGAGGCATTGTTTTGGGGTGGCCTGCTTTGTTTTTTTGCTTTTTTAGCAAAATGGTTCAACTTATGAACAAACATGTCCAAGCCATGCTCAATCTCTCCTCTGACTTTGACTCATGACCAGAACTAGAAATAATACAAACCCCCTGCTTCGCTTGAAGAGCCCTTTCTTCTCATCAGAGCTTGTGTTCTTCAGTATTTATGCTGAAGTACAGAAACGTACATTTTGCATATATGAAATTTACCTAAATACTTGAAAAACCTTGCTTGGTTTTGACTGAGGCTGCTTTCCTTTGCAGTTCCAGTTGTGGGGTGTGTCTCCGTGGTATAGTACGCTGAGCGTAGTGAACCTTTAGTCCTATTAAAGCCAGGCAATTTGTGTCCATCTACGCTATTTGACAAGCTGGGGGTCGGTATCCCTGCGTTCCAGCTCTTACTCCTCCCTGCCTCAGTACGAAGAGCTCTATTCTTCTCCCAGGGGACTGACTAAACAGCTTACGTTAAGCAATATAGAAGAGTATGCAACAAAGCGGGTTTGAAGCAATATTTGCAGACTACAAACCAGGCCTTGTTTCTTTGATTTAACCTAAGGTCTATATTTAAATTAATACTTAGGAAAAGCAGGGATCAGGCTGTGAAGATATTCTTATTTCAAGTTAGGTAGGTCCTGATTTGAGCTAAATTGAAATAACTCACTACTAAAATCAAATGATAATGTGTTCACAGGTATTTGCAGCAGCTTAATCCATTGGTTTTAAAATGGTTAAACAGGTACATTTTGTACCCAAGACCAGAAGAAGAAATCCTTTTCTTCTTAAGCAAGAGAGAGACATATCACATCTTTAAGAAGGTGTGATTATGTGTGACCTATGTGTGTAAAAAACAAAGATGCATATACTCTGGACCCGATCTATCCCTGTAATTTAATAGCACATGACTGTTTTACGCTGGTCTAAACAGCAGCTCAGGGTGGTAGAACACTGGCCAGTGGCTGGATGAGATCTGAATTCCTTTGACTCAAATCTGTGGCACACAGAGAGGAAAGGGATGAGAAAGCTAATGCTGCTGTACCTGTTGCCCTCTGCAGGGAAGACTCCCGATGCTGGGCCAAGGCCTCTGTACAAGAAACCTGAAAGCTTTGAAGAACAGTTTCAAAACCTGCAGGCGGAGGAAGCTACAAGTCTCACTCCCACCATGTTTCTCATCACTGCACTGGAACTAGCTGTTTCCACGGAAGAGCCTCCTGCTCTTCCAGCCACATCACCACGGTCACAGGTAAAGAGACGGCTGGTAACTGCACCGTACCTCTTATGCAGAGAGACATCTCCTGCAGCTTAGGTCCAGTTTCTTTTTTTTTCAGTTAGAGGTAAGTGCTTGTTTAACAAAGCCCTCCCTCTAAAGCTTTTTTGGAGACATCTAAACACCTCTTCTTCATACACAGTTCCTTTAGTTGCTTCTCTTCTCTGCCCTGTCTCTCCCGTAGCTAGCTGTCTTCATTCAGCTTCAACAATCAGAGAGGCAGTAGGAGCACTTTGCTGGAGAGGCAGCATGTCCTAATGCTCCTTGCTCACTTTTTTCCTCACATGGAAGCAGTGGAAACTTCCCTCTTGGCTTCAGCTGCAACAAGGGAAAGCTCTTCCCTTTTGAGAATGAGATGCCAAGAATCCCCAATGGGCAAGACGGGGTTGGAGGTGGGGCTGGGAATCAAAAAGCCTTTTTAAGGTCTAAAAGCACCAGGAAAATTTGGAAAGACTTCAGCGTCACTACAGAAGTGTAATCGATTGTCTCTTTGGTTTCTTGTGGTTTGCAGGCCCACCTCAGGCAAGATGGGGATGTGATGCCCACCCTAGATATGGCACTCTTTGACTGGACAGATTATGAGGATCTCAAACCAGAAATGTGGCCATCTGCTAAAAAGAAAGGTGCTAAACCTCCCTGTCCTCTTTCCCAAAAGTCATTCTGTAAGGCTTGTCCCATGGTTAGTGTTCACAGATGTGCTGAAGAATGTGAGATCATAGTGGTGGGGAAACAGCATAATGCTGATTGTGTTTTGTGCTCAGTTTCAGAATGTTTCGTTCTGGACGCATCGTTTGAGGGCAGAGGAAAAACGACAGATGGAGGATTGAGAAATAGGGAGGAGATTAGACTAGGAGGTTTAGAGATGAACCCTTGAAGTTTGAGGCTGTTTTTACCCTGGAACAATATAGTCTCTAAAATAAAAACACTAGCATGAAATTTTCTATTAGTATCTGGGTTTTTTTTTTCTGTAGAAAAACGCCGCAGTAAGAGCCCCAACAATGGAAATGAAACTGTGACCACTGAAGGAGAGCCATGTGATCATCACCTTGACTGCCTCCCAGGTCAGCATCAGCTTGGTAGAGCCATTTCTCCAAACATGAGATTGTTGGAAATCCAGCCCAGGTTCTAATACGAGCATCCTGATGTCTAATACTGATACAAACTGGTATGCAGAGGGAAGGGCGGAGGCTCTCTAGGCGTGTTGTGGGAAGAGATGTCTGTACCATGGAGCTGTCGTGGATATCAGTAGCTCTACAAGGAAGGGGGTAAATGAGCCGTGCTGACCCTTGTTCCTGTGTTGCAGGCTCTTGCTGTGACTTGCGTGAACACCTCTGCAAACCACACAATCGAGGCCTTAACAACAAATGCTATGATGACTGTATGTGCACTGAAGGTGAGTTCAGCTCTTTGCTCTCCCCCTTCCAGCTGACTTCAGTTGGCTGCGTTGTCTTGGAAGAGTGGTTTGTGTGTGAAAATAGGAGCCAAGCTCTGCTGCTCTCAGCCTTTCCCTGCCACTGACTCACGATGTGACCATCAAGTCATCTAGGATATCTTGGTTTTCCTCTTGAAACAAAAATCCTGGTATCACAAACCTAACAGAAGAAGCTGCGATATATTAACACTTCAATGGTGCTTTCAAGTATCACAGGTTATAAAACCAGACTACTACCTTGGTTTACATGACCTTATGCCTAATATAGCTTTCCTAAGTTAATTTTCACTGAACTTGTAGCCATTTAGTAGGTGTGGGCAGGACATAGACTTTTCTTTCTTAAAACTATTTCTGAAGAATCCACAGCAGCCCTTAATAGGCAGTTGTATTAGGAAGATGTTGAAAAGCATTCTTCTAGTCTGAACATGTTCAGGATTGGCTCCAGGCCCTGGGTCACGTCTACCAGAACAAAACTCAGGTTGCCAAGTTTTGTGACCTGTGTTAGGTACCTGGTGACTTTGACCAGGTCATTCACCTACTTTTTACCCAGTTAACCAGACTGCTTTCCTGGACTTGCAATGTTAAATGAGTCTTCAGCTTGGGAGTGTTGTGTAACACTTGAAGGTCCTCATCAGAGACCATGTTCTGATAGATTAGCCTAGAAAAGTGTTTCTCCAAGCCTAACGAGGGTTGCCCCCGGCCCTGCTCTGTACTTAAGCTAGTTATAAGTTGATGCCAAATGTGCATCCTCTGTAGCATTAAAAAGATCCCCAGAGATGTAGGTCCAGATAAGATAGAAAAGACGATTAGAGAAGAGCAAAGCTCTGATCTTGTGTGCTCTCCTTCAGGGAGGCCAGACTGCCCTGAGGGGATTGGTAATGAGGGGCAGAAACCAACTTCAAGGCAGCCCATCTCAACATTGCCCAGGGACACGCACTCCAAAAGGCTGCTCAGTGACCTGTGACATGGCTGGGTCTCCCATGTACAAGTACTCAAGGACAATTTGTGGGTTGTCTCATTATAAAAGCCATAAATCCTCAGCCTCCCCCACGCTGGGGTGCTGGCACTGGTGCTATCTACTGCCTGCTCTGGAAGTAAAAAGAGTTGCAGTTTTTAGGATGATGATATTGGCTCCTGCCGACCCCAATGACCAGATCCTGGGTTACTGAAAATCAGGGCTTTCCTGATCATTATTTACACACAGGCTGTACCCTGTCTGGCCCAACTAGCTATGCTATTCAGACAACAGGCACCGAAAGATAAATCTATCAGTGCCAGAAACCAATGAGTTACCCTGACCAGAGGCTCCCATTGCCTTCTGCTGCCATGGGAGAATATGTACTGATGTTTTTTTACAAATAAAATGCATTTTTTCCCCCTTAGTATTCACCAATGCTATATCAGATGGCTTCCTTCAGACCCTGCACTTTGAGCATCCAAAACAGAGAAACAGGAGATCAGCAGTGAGCTTTGGATCAGATCTCTCAGTAACAGCACTTCAGAGTCTCGTCCCTCTTCTCCTGAAGCTTCGGGGAAATAAATAGCTAGGGGAACTCCCTAGCCATTGCTGCTGCACATTAAGTCTATAGTAATTTCCCAATGGAGAGATCACTTAGACAGTAATGGGAAGTAATAGGAGGAAACCAAGCAGGGCTTCCATAAAATCACTGGAAACAATCAGGATAATTCATTGGTATTTCGAGAAGCCAGTGAAACCTTCTGCCTGAGCCAATGAATCCCAGACCAGAACAGTGAGCCAACCAGAACAGTAGAGCCCAGGAAGCAATATGCCCTGTCCATGTGGGGCATTTCTCCGCCACTTCATTTGACATAGCCCAGGCTTCCCAGCCCTGGGACTGTCCCCACTGCAGGAGGCTCTGTCATGAACTGAGGCCGAGAGCTAATTGATATCACTGCTGTAGTGAGCCCCGTTCCCTCCTGCTCACTTATGCATGTCTTTTCCATAGGGCTACGCTGTTACGCCAAATTCCACCGGAACCGAAGAGTGACCCGGAGGAAAGGGCGCTGTGTGGAGCCCGAATCGGCCAACGGAGAGCAGGGATCATTCATTAATGTTTAGAAGGGCGGGACTCCTGCCTGGATGGTTGGGAGCTGGGGTCAAACTGTTTATACCTAGCAATGGGAATTAGAGGAAAAAGTCAAGCAAATGACTGAAGCTGCAGGCTCTGAACATGCCAGGTCCCTACAAGACTGAAGCTCATGTTAATTATAAATAGAGTGGCTTCAGCCTTTTTCATACCAGGACTGCGTTCTCCCTCCTTTCCCTCAGTATATTCCTGCCATTGAGCTGGGTTTCCATCTCCCAGTTACTAAGAGATTTATCCTGACAACCATTCTGATGGTCCTGGCAGGAAAAAGCTCTGCAATTTCATCTCCTCTCAAGAGAGGCAAGATATGAAAGAGCCTTCAGGTTAAAGGGGATATAAGCTTAAATTTCACCCCTTAACTATTGCTTGAGAAAAACCATAGATCCTCCTTATGGATCAGAGGTTCCTAGAGGATAGGAAGCTTGTAGCCTCCAGGTGGAATCAAAGATGGGAAATGGATCAGCAGGAACCTGGCTCCCTAGGTGAGAGGGGACCCTCTGACAGAGGTCTTGCTCTGTCCCTTGTTCACTGCTACAGGCAGATATTCCCTAACTGTGACACACTACCACTTCCTACCCCTCTCCTTTGGGACCACCCAGTCCCACTCCTTCCTTCCTTCCTTCCTTCCTTTCTTGCTTCCAGAGAACCACCTGGTTTCTGCAAGGATATGGCAAGACCTCCCCGCCTGCAGCTCTCACTCATTTAGTTATCCAGCCAAGTCTGTTATTTTTAATGATTATTTTTAGGAGCTTTCTGGGGAAGTGATAGTTTTCCTAGTGAGCCAAAAATAAAGTTTTTGGTAACAGGAGATAAGGACAGGCTGTTCTGTTGTAGTAAATCCTGTGACATGTTGCATGTGTGTTTCCATGATATGTAAATAAAGCTATGATAGATATGCTTTGTGCAACTCTTCTGCTTCTTTGACTGCACCTAAGGATGTGGCAGGAGCTAGAAAGGCAGATAAGGGATCTGGCCAGCAGGTAGCACTGATGACTTCAGGCAATCACACAAAGCAATTGCACCACATGGCAGAAAAATTTCTCTACTCAAATTAGGGATCCAAGTCTCCCTGTATCCTGAGGCAAATCATAGCCAACAGTCAGTTTCTGCATGGTGTAGCCATACAGATGTTTAAAATTTGTTTTTATTACTACTTAGTTACTGACTTTAGTGATATATCGAAGCAACACAGGCTACCTGTGTTAAACAGGACTAATGTTAGTTGATAAAGATGTTCTTCTCTACTGCTAACACCCCAATACCCTGGCTTCTGGTGGGAAACAGCTCTAATGCCTTTCGTATTCAAGAACCTGGAGATGTACAGCACTTTTTGTAGGAACAGAAATATTAATCCTGGTGCTGTGGTCAGAATCCTCTTAAAGCTGCTTCCCTAAACCCTGCTGTATTCCATTTAGGTAGGCAAATCTCCATTTTACACTCCTGTTTCTATGGCAGTGTCACTCTGTGTTGTGTATTCACCCAAGTGCTGCTAACGTAGTAGTTTACACCTCTAATACGATGAGTGCCCAGTCACGACTACAGAGATATGCTATGAATACGCTATTAGTTCTGACCCGCTTACACCTGCACTGCTAGCAAGTACACTAAAGGAGGAATTTGTAAAGGAGCATTTAGGCAAAACCTACCGCTCGGTTGGATATAGCTATTTAGATTTCTGCTTACAGCGTTACAGTCTTAGCCCAAAAGGCAGGAGTAAAGAAAGGTGGTTTGGCTCCAGCTTTATGCCATGGCAGCAAGGATACAATTTGTTAACCCCGACACAGAAATGCAGCCCCTCCCTCAGCCCAGATGCAGAATAGTGGGTGGTGCTGCCAGTGCTATTGTCAGTGCAAGCATAAAGGGAAAAAGGCCTTAATTGATCACAGTCAATTACAGAGCTCTCAAACTCTGATCTGTGTGGCACTGATGAGATACCACACTGCTTTCCAACGCAGGAGCCAAGATCTGGGTCAGAACAGCACAACTGAAAGAAAGCAGGAAATTTTGCAGAGGTGATGCAGGTATTCATGCCCCATACACTACATACAGAATCCTTGTAGAATCTTGGGCGGTGTTTTGGGCAAGACTATGTTGCAAATAATTTGAAATACTAGCAGGCTTAAACAGCAAGTCTGAATTTTAAGGCAGAGCTTTTAAACCCCAAAAGGAGACTTGTTTCCTCCGCTCTTGCTTTTTCAGCTTTTGGTTGGCTATTAACTCTGAATAGAAAGAATAGATGATTCTTAATTGGTGGGGTTAGTTAAATATCTACGGTCAGTGAAAATTGAGTTAATTATTAGAAATCAAGCCACAGGATTATTGGATTGATTGCTCACATTGGAGTTTCAGCAAGAGAGCCCACGACTGAGACTCATTCGTTCTGCATCAAACTGTGATGTTACGAAGGTGGAAGGGAGAGCAACAGCACAGGCACACGCTGCACAGCAACCGCAGTGTGAAAACCACCAGACAACCTGATTTGTGTATCAGCCACATCAACTACTGACTTCACAACTGCAGTGCAAAGGAAAGCTGTTGAGTAAATAACATGCCAAGGTGTGGAATGCAAGACCAGCCTGTGACAGAAAACCCCAGGGGAACATTTATACAAGTCCAACCCACTGGTAAGTGTAGCAAAGCTTTTTAGTGCTGCTCTGTGCTGTCTCCAGGGCATGACCGCAACTGCAGAGCAATAGTATCACTGGGTTACTTTTAGCAACTTTCCCCTTCCTTCCCAGTATCTCCCAGTCACAATGCAGTCGCTGACAGTTCTGCCTTTAGGGGAATTAGGGCTGAACAAGAGAGAGGGAGACAAATGTCAAGCAAGTCTTGATTTATATGTTCTTCTCAACTGATTGTTTGAGAAACTCAAATTAAGAATTCATACAAGCTTGGCTTCTTCTGTACTGCCTACAGAGAGCTTGAGCCAGATTTTCTTTTGCAAGATTTTCCATTGTCCTGAAAGGACTTTGGATCAGGCCCAAACCAGCCATAGCAGGGATCTGTGGAATAATTTTTAAAGTTAATTGCAGGGCACACGTGCAAAAAAGGTGAGTGACAGAGTCCCACCCAAACTCCTGCTCTACAGCTACTGCTGTTAGCAGCCTCACAATGAGTCCAAGGGGTGTGCATCATTTTAAACCACTTCTCCAGGGGTGAGAATCATTAGACATGGAAAAGAGCGGACAGCGTGCTGATTTGACATAATCATCTCAGCAGCTGCCTGCTCTGCAAATGCTGTTGAATCTTGGGGATGTTGCTGGCAGTTGCCAAAATGATGACTGCAAGGGAGACAAGGAGTGGAAGCACAAATTAAAACACTTGGGAATCATTCTGTCTCAGGTCTGTAATAGCCTGTATTCATTTTAGCTTGGGGGTGTTTTATTGAAACCCTTTCTCCTCCCTCCCCCCACTCCCCCAGTAATTACCCTGTTGTCAATCCACAGTGTGTGAAAGTGCTTCAATTTCAAACCCATGCTACACTAAATTGTTCAAGTCACTCTCTGCTACATAAAGTGTGGAAAAAGCATTGCTTTCATATTTTTTATCAGAAAAAAAAATGAGGGCTGTTGTTTTCTTAGAGTGTTCTGAGTGACCGTATGTACCCCACAAACCCGTTTCCGGTCAGTTCACCTTGTAAAGTGCCAACGAATCTTGAAGAGTAGTCTCTCAATTATACCTTAAAGCTCTGGTTAGATTTTAGAAAAACAGAGGAGCAGCTTCTCCTTGCTGAGATTGGAAAGGACTTCCAAGTGTGCTTGTCAAGACACCACACTAGTGTAACCCTCCCCACTCCCCAGATCATCTTGCCTTCTACCGTTTTGCAGTGAAGCTGCAGGAGGAGGCTCCCCACCAGCATTACAAAACGCCTTCAGTTTCCCCTCCGTGCAAATAGTGTTTCCGCTTCCTGATTTCCCATTGGGATTTAAAAGGGAGTTTGTAGAGCCAGGACAACTTCTATATGCCCTTCCTCACTGCTTATTCAGAAAGGTTCTGTTGATAATATATGCATTTGTGCTGAGCTGATGCCTTCATTGCTCTCAGCTCCCAAGCCAGCAACACAACTCAAAGACAGCAGTGTCGGCTGCAGCCTTTAGTTACCTTCAGACCAGACCCCAAGTGAGGGATGAAAAGGGCAGAACGATGAGGGGTGAGCTTGTTTCTATCGCCACAGGCCAGATAAGGACAGCAGGAGCAATTGTATTAGCTCCTCTACTTCCCCACAGAATTGCTATCACCTTACCCACCAACGGTACAGTGTCCTGAAAACACAAAGGAAAGCATTTCTGCCTTATTAGCCTCACTTCTATGCTGTCAGGAAGGGAGGCAGCTGTGTATTATGTTTTTACGTAATCTGCACAAAATATACCACCAAAATATTTGGTGCAAAGCAGCTAATCGCTGGATATTAGTTGCGCTGAGCTGAACTCACCTGGACCAGTCTTCTAGTCAGGAAAATCTTCATATCCTGTTTCCAGTCTCCTGGGCCGTCTGCTTCTCCCTACAGGTCATCTTTAACCTGCTGCTTATCTTTCTCACTGTGTTTATGTTGCTTTGAGTTATCAAGCCTAGGGAAGGGAACAGAGACAGCAGGTTACACAGAGAAGCAATTTACAAGGTACAAGCAAAGCAGAGATAAAAAACAACCACCCCCCCAGATCAGATAGGTGTGAGAGACACGCAAAGGCATAATGTCTATCACAGCCCTCATTGTTTTCATATCCATGAGATCATCAAGACATTTCTAAGTCCCCTGAGCCCATGAGATGCAAGCCCAGGATATAATAAGCAGGGCTAAATTAATTGCACGATACATTGATGAACAAACTGAAGTAAAGCGCTTTTATTGTACAAGGGGAAAGGAATGCTTTGCATTAAACAGCAGTCACATCAATCCAAACTATGGCTCATGCTGCATAAATGATAATGAGACTGTCTCGCTCAGACTGAGTGAGAATGCTGAAAGGAGCAAAGACGCCCACATATTGCTGCATCTAAACAGTGCTTTTACATAAAGTGGGACAGTAAAATTTGTCTTTAAAACAAACAGTTCTCCTTTGATAGGTACCTATCCTGACAGAAGGGCATCCCTACTGTACTTTGCACCCAAACACTGAGCTATATGGCTATTTAAAGTCTGCCTTTATCTTCCCCCCACCCCACGTGTCACATCTTGTTATTGTCATTTAGGGTAAAATCCAGCCCTTGACATTACTGGGACCACTAGCATTGAGCCCATTGGATGCTACTACTTCTGTGAATAGAGGTAGGGCTTCCCTGCAAGACACAGAAATGGAAATGAAGTCACAGCTGATGTGGTATGTGGCAATAGATGAGTTATATTTCAATCTTTCATCTGGTAAAGTGTCACATTCAGAGATTCCTGGGGGGTACTTTCTCAGCCTTTTTTTCTTTTTTTTTTTTTTACTGCTGTTGTGAGCTATGCAGCCCATCAGTTTTGTTCTGCTTCCTCCTCTGGTTAGCATTTTCTAGGTTGTTTCATTTTGGCATTTAATACTTTGCCTTGGGAGATCTTCAAGCATGCTGCATATTAGCACTCACTAGCACCCAGGGTGCAGTGAAGGACGGACAAGATAGGGATACATTTGTGGCTTATTTGAAAATATCTGAGTGTAGGTTTGTAGGTTCAGCACTGCACGATTCTCACGCATAACCTTCCATGGCACTCCTTGAACTGGAAATGAGATTGAAGGATGACTCATACATTTCCACATTCAGCTTCTGCAATGAACTTATGACTTCTTGCTTATTCCTTAGAGGCCCCATCTTTTCTGTAAGAATAAATTATGACAAGAAAGCAACTGACCCAGTAAAAAATAGTAGTCTTACACTGCAGACAGGAAAGGCATACATTGTGTAAGGAAGGGAGGGTTCAAGAGGAGTCATCCTGACTTCTTGGTTTTGTTAGAACATTTGCCATACTTTAGGTGAACACTGCTATTATGAACTGGTCAGGAAATGGTAAGTTATAGCTGTACTGTGTGGGGTTACTTCCCTAGCCCTAAAATGGGAGGAGCTTTAATTTAGAACGAGAGATAAGGAACTTGTGATTTGTATCAAGCTTTTAGGCAGAGTTCAGTCATCTAGTCCTAGGGAAAATCTAGGGCCAAAGGAAACAACTAAGTGTCTGCCAGCCATTCTAGCTACATGACTAGAGATTCCAGCGCTCAACCCCAACGACTGACCTGAACTTGACTTGGTTATTGTGTGACACAGCTGAGCACAGCTAGCTGTGCTGTTTCATTAGTGTTTATCAAGAGTCTCTTTGTCACTCCTCACCATTTTGTCTCAGCACCGATGTGTGCACAAAAGCTTTGTCTTTCTCCAGAAAGCTGCTAAGCCCAACAGATGCGTTAGCCTTCCTAAACGCTGACCACAGCCCAAGCACACTGCCAAACCCTCGCTCAGCTGCGTCGCGTGCGTAAGCAGCAGGAAGAACCGTTTGGCTGGCTGGTTGGAGTCAACAAGGTGCATTTTTAACCCAAGTGGTGGCTTTCTGGTTTGGAAACGGGTGCTGTGCAATACTCACCAGGTATGCCGGAGCATCCAGAAGTCACCACTTGCCACCCGGCCCACACCGGCACCTGCGACAGAGGGCACGGTTCGGGGCAGGGCCGGGCCTGCCCCGTCCCTCCTGCCCCGCCGTGGGGCCGGGCGCGGCGGGGCGGTGTCCCGGCTCCTCCCGCCCCACCGCCCTCCCCTGGGCGGCCCGGGGCCAGCTCGTAGCGGCGGCGGGGCCCGGCCCGGCTCCACGTGAGGCGGCCCCGGCGGCGGGAGGCAAACGGCGGGCGGGCCGCTGCCATGGAGCTGCCCGCCGTCAACCTCAAGGTAGGGGCCGCGGGGCCGAGCCGCTCCCGGGCTTTCCCGGCGGGGAAGGGGGGGGGGGACCCTCCGGCTGCCCCGTGGTCGGTCGCCCGCTCGGTTCTCCGCGGGCTCGGGGGGAGCAGGCCAAGGCCTCGCCCTAAGGAGCGGGAGGGCGGCGAAGGGGGTGTCTGCCGGGGCGGCCGCGGCTCGGGGGAGGCTGAGGCGGCGGGACGGCCCGGCCCGGCCCGGCCGCTCCTCTCACTCGCAGGCCAGCTTTGCCCCTGGTCCAGGGCCTGGTGGAGAGGTGTGGAGGCCTCCGAGGAGGAGACGCTGGTGTTGCGAGACCTTTTTCATCACATGGACAAACGGCTGCAAAAGCTCTTGGTCATGAAGACGGGCGGTCAGTGACTCCAAGGTTCTCTGTTACTTCAGGGCCGTGGCTAAAGTGGCCGAGGAGTGGGTTGGGACAACAGCTGGTTATTAACTTGCGTCTGGGGAGGTTTCCAGCTCAGCTGACCAGAGCTAATCCAGGATAAACACTGCACAAGATCTCGAGGAGGCAAAGTTTTTGCTTGTCAGGCAAAATAGCTTAGAAAGATGATCCCACGTATCATCTAGTAGATAACCGAAATTGCTTCTCTGTTGGGGGTGGGAGGGGGCTTCGATTGGGGGCAATTTGAAAATTTTGGTGACTATCTACTAACTGGAGAAATGGGAAGTAAGGGACTTACCACATCACGCTTTTCACTTTGGGAAGAATCACATCCTTGCAGAGAAGCTGGAGGATGCTAAAATAACTTTTTTTTTTGCTTTTGATGCTGGTGTTTGATATTGAAGCCTTCCCTGATACCAGACAAATAAAATTTTCTTCTTTTTTTTTTTCCTTTCGTATTTTCAGAGCCCTAAGATTTCTAGGTGTGTGTGCCTTTTCCCAGCTTCATTACTTTGTGTATCTTGTTTGGTAGTACAACGAGTTTCAGGTGCTTTGGTTAAAACTTTGCCTAGAGAATGAAAGCATCAGTGATCACATCCATTTTTTTTTTTCTGCTATTGATTCATAAAGCTGTGAGCAGTGGCCTTAGAGCAGGCTGCCTACAGGTTGGGTGGGAGTAATATTATCTGAGCTGCTGTTATGAATTCAGCTCTATATAGGAAGGCTTTTATGTGGCTGTGATAAATAAAAGCTTGGTGTTTATATAATGATGTTTCCCCCTCTTACTAGTTGATCAAGAAAAGCAACTTCCCTTGTTACAGGCAAGTAAGCAAATGGATTTTTCAAGGCCTGGCATATGGATTATATTACATGCTGGAAACCAGCTGATACTTTGGTCTGACAAGTTTGGACTATTGTGTGATTCCCAGGGCACTAGGAAGATTAAAAGATCTTGCCTTCTGCTTTGTCTTTTAACTTGGTTGGATTTTTTTTTTCCCTCAATGCTAAAACAAGAGTGAAAAATAAGGACATTTTAATTAAAAAGTTTGCCAGCATGAAATACATATTCTGCCATGGGAAGTGGAGATAGGGGAGCTGAAAAAGAGAGACTTTTTAAATGACTGAGTCACCATGACAACACAACTAAAATGTTGCCTTTCTTCTCTGGTTTCAGACAAATATTCCCAAATCTCTTTCTAGATAAGAGTGGGCTTGTCCTGGGCAAACTGTTTTCAGAATTAAGTAATTCCTTGTTGTCAAGTCTGCCAGTACTGCTCTGGGACTGAAGAGCTGGGGAATAGGGAGTTAATAATTGTACCGGCATCTTTGTACTGTTCCTGAGTTAGCACCTGCTTCCCTGAAACATATTGCAAAGGTGGGAAAGATTCTTACTCAGAGAGGGACTGGAAATAACACACACTACTGCTATTCACTGGCACGATCAGCTTACAGCTTCTGTGAGATTAAAAAAGATGAGCCTCGTGATAGAAGTAGCTCCAAGAAAACTGCGTGACTGAGCTGTGTTTGTGCCAGAACTTAGTAATGTCTTAGCCTTCAGGTTTCTCTTTAAGCTACTTGCAGAATTATAAAATTAATGTAGCAGGCTTTGCCCTAGAGTGGATGAGGAACATGCTCATAAAACAGCATCTACTGGCCCAGCTCTAATAGTAACGCTCAGCAAAGCACGTGGGAAGCAGCATAGCCGTATTTTTTAAGCGAATCCTTGACACCAAGGATTATTGCAATAACTATGCAGAGCCTCAAAATACAAAGTTTGAGTTTGATCAAGCCTGTACAATGCCCTACAATCCATGTGCCTGGAAACATAAGTTTTGTGCTTGGGCATTTTTAAATGCTAGGTCACAAAATCACAGAATAGATTAAAAGAGACCTCTGTATGTCATCTAATTCAACTTCCTGCGCAAAGCAAGGCTAACTTCAAAGGTAGATCAAATAGCTCAACTCAAAATTCAGCTGACTGTTTAAAATCTCTAAGAATAGAGCCATGACAGCCCCGTTGGATAGCCTGTTCCACTGCCTAACCACTCTCATTATTATCACTCCGTTATACTAATGAGGAGCGTCCTCACAGGTGGCTCACTCAGATCTATGTTTTGGTTAGTCTGTCCTCAGGTGAATATATCACTCACAGAGTAGAGTAGAGTGAGCTCACTCTCAAAAAAAAAAAAAAAAAAAAAAGTAAAATTGTAACTTGGTACCATGCTTTGGTACTTTGTCAAAATTCAACCTTGTGCTA
>WHYT01013046.1:0-27752 GCA_009806455.1 Tetrax tetrax
ACTGTGTCCAGTTCTGGAGCCCCCAACATAAGAAGGACATGAACCAGTTGGAGAGGGTCCAGAGGAGGGCCACAAAGATGATCAGAGGGCTGGAGCACCTCTCCTCTGAGGACAGGCTGAGAGAGTTGGGGCTGTTCAGCCTGGAGAAGAGGAGGCTCCAGGGAGACCTGATAGCGGTCTTCCAGTACCTCAACAGGGCCTACAGGAAAGATGGGGAGAGGCTGTTCAGCAGGGCCTGTAGTGATAGGATGAGGGGTAATGGTTTTAAAATAGAGGGAGGTAGATTTAGATTGGATATTAGGAAAAATTTTTTTACAATGCGAGTTGTAGAACAGTGGAACAGGTTGCCTAGAGAGGTGGTGGAAGCCCCATCCCTGGAAACATTCAAGGCCAGGTTGGATGAGGCTCTGAGCAACCTGATCTAGTCGGGGGTGTCCCTGCTTCTTGCAGGAGGGTTGGACTGGATGACCTTTGAAGGTCCCTTCCAACTCTAATCATTCTATGATTCTATGATTCTACGAATTATCTGACTTTGGTTTAAAAAAAAAAAAAAAAGAGGTGGAAGGTGTTTTAATTGTCCTTTCCTCACAAAATATTTTCTAAATAAACTAACAGAATCAGACCCTTGCTTAACAAACAAACCACACTACCGAGCTGAAATTTCTGGATAGGAAGATTTAGGACCCTTCAGTGTGATCTGTAGACATCCAAACTAGGTTGAAATACGTTCGTACTGAAATGTGTCCAGCTTTGGTGGCAGCACTCATTCAGGGCAGGTAGCTTACAAAAGAGTTATTTCCACTCTCCACTGAGAGTTCAGATAGCAGTCAAGTGAAGTGATGAGGGGGAAAATAAAGCTGCTCTTTCACAAGACTTCTTTGAAGTCCCATCATCTTCAGAACTGCTACAGTTGCCTACAATCCAATCCCAATCTACTCTTCAGTAATAAGCTAGAGGACTTGTCAAGTATGCCTTTAGTTGTATCCGCAGATGCCTTACAAGTGTTAATCTGTCAGGTACAACCATGTTTCTTTTTCGCCTTTCACAGTCATATCAAGCATCCTGTTATTACCTGAATTACTTGAAATAAGTTACAACTGCTATTTCAAAAGCAATCACATTAGGATTCTCAAGTACCTTGTTCAGTTTTCTATTTCAAAGACACAACAAGCAGAATGACTATGGGAAAGAAATAAGGGACAAATACAGTAACCCACAGATTCAAAACACTGCTGATAAGTACAGAATTCTCAATGCTGCCTTAAAGTGTTAACTGACAAAAATGTTTAGAAAGTCATCACCTAAAAAATTAATTACAGGAATTAATTAAAAAATAATTACAGAAAAGTTGAAACTAAACATAAAGCTGTGGCCTAGTAAGACACGCACATTTTATTGCTTATTTAACAACAAAGTAAGTTTTATCGAAAGTAGGCCTCTTGGCCCAGAAATCTGTATGCCATGAGAAATGTCCACAGGCTCAGAGCTTAAGGCATTTTAATGGTGATGGGGCAATTGCTCCTGACCACCGGTGAACTCCAAATTCAGCAGAAGCCAGGAGTTCTGTCCTCTCACAGTGCCGTTTGACTAACAAGTGGGTGGTAGCATCATGATTCTGCAAAAACCAAAGCTTCCCAAGTCTTAAGTGACATCTGTTGGGGTATTTACCATCTCATAATCACAGAATTACAAAATAGTTAAGGTCAGAAGGGACCTACGGAGATTGTTTAGTCCAACTCCTGCTCAAAACAGGGCCAACTAGTGCAGGTTGCTTAGGGCTGTACCAGTTGGATTTTTTACTGACTCCAAGGTTGGAAACTCCATGACTTCCCTGGGCAACCTATGCCAATGCTCAGTCATTCTCACAGTGAAAAATGTATTTACTGATGTTCAGAGGGAACCTCCTTGGTCTCAGTTTGTGCCCATCATCTCTTGCCCTGTCACTGGGTACCACTGAAAAGAGCCTGGCTCCATCTTCTTTGCACCCTCCCTTCAGGTACTTAAATGCATTGATGAGATTTTCCCCCTCAGTCTTCTTTTCTTCAGGTTGAACAGTCCTAGCTTTCTCAGCCTTTCCTCATAGGAGTGATGCTCCAGGCCCTTAATCATCTTTATAGTGATGTCATAGATAGCCTGACACAATCCAACATCTTAAAACATTTATTTGCTGAGGCTGAGATCAAGATTACCATGCTGAACTTTGTAGTGAAACACACCAACTACTGCAGGTCCTAATGTTTCAACCAGCAGCACAGCTATAGATAAAAAAGAGACAGAATTTTTGCTGTTGAATATTTAACAAAAAATTGAACACTTACTTAATGGCTTCACACATGTCCAGTCCCATTTTCACACAATTCTTGGCATGATTTTGAAGAGATATAGGTAGTCCAGAAACACAGTAATAGCAGTCACCTAAGATTTTAATTCTCATACATTCATTTTCCTGGAGGAAAAAGTAAGGTTAGATGGTCATTTTCAACCCGAATGACAGAAATGGTTACTGACTTAAATGAAGTCTCTTACTTGCTAGTTTCTGTACTAATAAAAAGCAAAGAAAATTTTTATCTGTTTTCATAGTTACGATTTAACCTTCACACACAGCATCAAGTTTGATATAAAATGACACCTTACTAAACAGAAGAAAATACTCTGATTATATTTGAATCTTTTCTTGAGTAATCAAGAGGCTATGGTCAGTAATTAAAATTGCTTCGATCAATACTGTCTTCCTTGTCTTCCAGTCTCCTAAATGCTTTTCCAGAAATGAGAAAACTGACTGTATCAGTTTTCTATCTTAAGTTTCTTAATCCTTGTTATTGTAAAAAATCTATTTAAAGAGCTATTCACCTTCCATTAAGCTTTATAGAGTTTCATGAGCTATGTCTATTAGTCCTGTTAGAGAGCTATCTATCTTGAGTTTCACAGATTGTCACACTCACAGAAACACACTGTTGCACTCAGATCAGAGACAGATATTTTTCTTCACATGATTTAAATTTAATCTTACTGCCTCAGAAGCCTCAGAAATGCTGCCTGAAGATAGAAGAGTCCCCAAGAAGAAAAAAATATTTTAAAGATTACTTACTTATTTTAACTAAGAGTAGCAGCCCCGTAGAAACCCACCTTTGCGATCTGATCAAACTTGCCAAACAGCTCATTTAGCATGTGCACCAGTTCCCCTGGCGAGCAGTCACTGGCCAGGCGAGTGAATCCCACGATATCAGCATACAGGATGCTGCAACAGAAATGAACAGAAACTTGATCACAGTTTCCTTCCACAGAACTCACATCATTCAACAGCAAAACCTGAAAGCAGGCATTCTGGACTTCACAGTGGTACGCCTGTACCCAAAACAGTCACTGCTAAACGTAGAACAACAAATATAACTATATTTATAGGTAAACCTACATTTACCTTAATAGGTGTTATATTTATATGTAATAATATCTATATTTACCTTTATAAGTATTACCTTCACAGTATTATCTTCATAGGTATACCTATATTTATAGGCATTTATAGGTATTCTATGCCTATATTTGTTACAGTGTATTAAAAAAAAAAACAGAAAGCTTTTTCCTGCTCACAAATTGGTAATATAATAACAGCAATTATTTCAATAAACATCTTTGTTATCAGAAATTGTTTAATAACTTGTTGTCATTGTAGATATTTTCTGTCTAGATTTACCTGCATGCAGCATGAAAGTCTTTTTTCATTGTTACTCAGACTATTAAATTCAAGCTTCATTTCTAAGATATTCACATCATACCCTATGTTTTACATTCACCAAGAAAACTTGACAAATTCATAGAACCATGCTAAGGAAAAAGTATTTGTGCTCCTAAGTGAAAATGTTCTTCCTCAAAAGCCCTGCAATACTTGCTTTAAAACTGTAATTTCTAAGAATGTCATTCAAATTAACTTGTCCAACCTAAAAGATAGGCTAAACAACTTATAAAGAGGAAAGAACATTTGAAATAAACAGTGAATTATTTTTCTAACTTCTAGATATTTATAATTAATAAATAATTAGATTTGTCAGCAGAATATGTTATCCCAGGTACTGTGTAAAATATATGTGTGATACAGTTGCTTCTATTTACACTGTGAAAAAACTGAGAAATTGCTCCAGTTAAGAAAATTTAAAATTCAGAATAATAGAACTGACACAAATTACAATTTTGACTGCTACACATGAAAGAAGAATTTGGTACTTGAAAAATTAAGACACTATGAAGAAAGTCTGTTAATGCATGGCTTTTTGTATTATCACCTTTGTTGCTCTTCTGGAACACGGAATTTTTAGCATTTGATTAAATTAACAGATACTAAACATTAAGTTGTTGAAAAACATATTAAAATAATTATTTTCCTAATTGCTGTCTTAACACTTTCTTTTAAAAATTTTTCTGAATGTTGTTGATACATTTTATTACCTTACATTGGTGTGCCTTTTGACATACAAATTGTGGAAGTTGTTGGTGTTTTCCAGTTGGCCTGCTTTGGGACCTTGTAATCTCTGAATAATCTCTGCTTTCATTTCCATGGCAATGTGAGCAGGCAGCAAAGAAAGTAGAAGACGCTCCTAAAATTTAAAATGAAACATTCACGATTTCCTTAAGGAGAATGAAATTAGCATGGAAGCAATATGGTGCAAGCCACACACAATTGTCAATATCCTACAACATTTTGATGCTTACACTCATGCATTTGCCTAGTATGGCCCCCAAAATTAATCAGTTCCTTGAAGAACTTGACAGAGATATACACACATTGTCAAGTAATATTTAACTTCCTCGAAGTTTTGTGTATATTAGAAAAAGGTTCAATTAAACAATGTCTGAAGAAGTTACATACAGTAATCTATCTGAGTGGGATGCAGGAAATACAGATTAGCGAATAAAGCAAGAGCTGCAACTACTGTTCAGAGGAGTTCAGGGAAATACAGTCCAATTCAGGCAGGAGCAGACTAAATTTTTTTAATGTGTTTCAAATGTTTAGTCATCGTTCAAGCAGTTGTTAGACAGGACAGAGAACATATTGAAAGTGTTAGACTTTTTCAGGCTATTTTGATATGTACTGTCCCCTTTCTTTAATATGCTATTTGACAAGCTAAAGGTTTTTGAAAATACCAATCTAAAAGAAAATTGTATATTTAAAAAAAATCTACATATTTTCCCTTCTCTTTTGTTGCTATTATACTCATGGTCTTCTTCTTGTGAAGCTCTCTTATGTCAGTAAATTTTAATTTTGACCATTTTACCTGTGACAGTTTTTCATTGCATTCCTACTTCTCTGGAAAACTGAATCAACAAGGGAACAGCTAGAACTCTGCAAAAAAATTCTTCCTGCTTTGATCATACTCCACCTCAAAACTGAACAGGAAATTCAAAGTTTTTTGTAGGCAGAGGGGAGAGACTAATTCTGGCTAAGCTCGTAAACTAGAACCCTCAACCACTGAGGAGGGGGGAAGGCAGCTGTAAAAGCCCATGATGGAGTCAGAGAGAGAAACAGCTATGGCAGAAAAGATGATGAGTTCAAAACGTTTATGTTCTGCAGGTGTTACTCACAGTGATGCATTCTCTCTCGTTCACAATGTGTATTTTTGTAGCATTTGCAGGTCTATTCATGAAGGTACCAGAAGAACTGTAACCATTAACCCAATGCTCTGCCTTCGATAATTATTCCTATTTGGGTCTAATGACCTTGAGTAGACCGTGGCAATAACAGGGATACAGACTTTCTGATATAACTTCCTGAAGGCAGGTAGTGATGAGCAGGGATTTGGCCTCCTCTACCAGGCAACAAGCAGGACCCGAGGTAATGGCCACAAGTTGTACCAGAGGAGGTTTAGGTTGGATGTGAGGAAAAACTTTTTCTTACAAAGAGTGGTCAGGCACTGGAATGGCCTGCCCAGGGAGGTGGTGGAGTCGCCGTCCCTGGCAGTGTTCAAGAGGCGGCTTGATGAGGAGCTACAAGATATGGTTTAGTAGCTCTGGCAGCAATGGTAGTGGGAAGACGGTTGGACTAGATGATCTTATAGGTCCCATCCAACCATGTGATTCTATGATTCTATGATTCTATATTTGCAGCTAACTCAGCTATCTACCTCTGCAAAGTATAACGAAGACTTCCCATTCCCACAGAATTTGTGTACCTGTAAGCGCGGCATTAACTTACAAGAGGCCCTATGAAACTGATCCCGCACATACTTTGTGAAAAAACTGTTTCAATGAATCAAGATAGAATCTTGCTTTGTTGCTAAGTAATATTGAACTACTTTTGTTTTGTTTTGTTTTGTTTTGGTGAGATCTAAAAATATTTTGGATTCGCATATGTATAGACTACTCTTTATTTTGCACACTAAGGCATACCACATAAACAGTACAAATCATGAAGTAAATGTTCAAAGTAAAGCATATCCATCTCTAGCCCAGCTAAAGGAGGTAAGAATAAAAAGAATAAAACAAAAGATGTATACTTTTCCTGATGCTAGGATCTCAGATTTGACAATTGACTTCTCATCAAAATGTAAATGTGGCTTTATTTCTTAAATGCAAGATTAATTTAGTATGTTTAGGCATTTTAGCAAGCACACATCCAAGAGGCCAATGCATTTTAATTTCTAATGTAGCCCAGTGTCCTGATTGGAGATATTTTGCTGACTATAAAGAATGCCTGCAAAATCAATGTGGGTTTGTTTTTTTTTTTTCCCATAATGAAAGCTTACTCTTCCAAGCTGTTGTTTATCTAACAGAAAGCTGCTGTTTTGTGATGTCCAGGACAGGTCAGCACTTATTAATAATTATCATTAAATACTTAAAAAGAAGTGAGTGCTCTTAGCTCCAATTTTACATCATTGTGCTCCTATTGTACCACGGCTAGTAAATGGCAGCTAGCTCACTGTCTTCCCGTGACTCTGTTAGGATTCCAGACATGCAGTGAGGCAGACGCTGAAAGTCCAGGTTACTGCTTTTGACTTTGAAACTCAGAAAGGCTGGCAAAAGGTCAGAGAGAAAGGCAACAAAAGTTTTCAAGAAAGCAAAAGAAAAAAGCAACAGAAAAAGTTTTCATAGGAAGCAGCCTAAAGTCAACTACAAGCTAAAGAATCATAACAGGAAAGGGAAAGCAGAATGCCCTCATTTTCTAGGGGACAGCAAGAGAGATGGGATATTTCCCCTCCTTTTTTTTTTCCTCTCCAGGCTAGACCACTGTCCCATTCTGCTTAAACTCCTTGGTGAAGCTGTTCACCATACCAGAGCTTCCCTCCAAAGGAATGTTTTCCTTCCTCCATTTCCACTATACAAAAGAGAAGGTTACAACCAGAGGTGACTTTAGACAACTGCAGCTGGTGAAGCACACTGCAAAATGTACTGCCATGCCCAGCTACACCTAAATTCTTCAGCCACCCGTTCCATCACGCAGGCTGTGAGTGCTCACATTTCAATCCTGAAGTTACAACTTGTGTGATAACGTGTTATCAAGTCACGCGCTACATTTCAGACAGATTGTTAATTTTGCTTTCTTTCACTAAAAGACAACAGCAAAAGAAGCTAAATCTCAACTATTTATGAAGGATGAGGCTGGGCTGGTCAGCTAGCCAAATACAAAATGGTTACAATTCTCCGTCTTTCTGCTGAAAGATCCTAAGAAATGCAAAGCATTTAAGAATACTTCTTCTTTCATGCTTTGTCAGCACTGGTGCCTGAAAAGAGCATAGTGGAAGAATCCAAACCAATTGCTCATCAGATTGCAGTGCCTGATGTTGTGCACTGAAATTTCTGCAGTGTGAGGAATATAGCAAATCACGGCTGTTGCTTATGGTGGCTTTTTATTTAATAATGTATTTCTACTATTCTGTCAAAAATAAAATCTACACATCAAAACCTAGGTGAACTGAAATAGAAGAATTTTACTTTGAGACAAAACACTTGTCTATTTGTAATAGAGAGAGAAGCTACTCTCAGAGGTACAGTCTGTAACAAAAAAAAAAAAGCCAAAGTAATTCTGAATGCAGGTCAAGATGCAGCATTTAAGTCTTCAGACTAAAAATAACAGTACCCACTTCTGGTGAAAGAGAAACTGCTGTGCTATGGCAATAATGAAAATCGCCTGACAAATGTCTCTCCCTGAAATACTACCAACATGACCTTACAGCCAGTACATGTGATTCATGCACACAAGACTATTTCCTGACCGTCTTGACTGTTCTCTGGGGCTATGCTTTCCCCTCACCACTCAAATCACTTGTAGCTGAGATCCTAAGGCTAAAAGAGAGAGCACACAATCCATACTGAATACAACATTATAGTGTCTTTCAATATGGTAGGGTTAAATACTCCTTTCTTCTCAGAACAGGTCCATCTGGGTCCCAGTAGATGACGAGCAAGTAGTCATCCTCCCTGGATTCTCTAACTGAGGCTTTTAAGTGGTATCTGTCAAACTGTTACTTGAGGTCCTGCTCTCTCAAACTCTCACATTCAAGTTGATTCCCTTGTCAGAATTTTTCCTGAACTATACAGATGACTTTAGCAGTCATTCTCAGTTACCCATCACTCCCCTAAAGCTTGAAAAACTCTAGATGTTTGTTTAGCTGGAGCAAGTTAGCATATTTCAGTTAAAGATCATAGCACTGTGTTGGTTTTTGCAAGGTGGCAATTGCATTTGCCATGTCTTGCACAATGGAGGTCATGCTGTTGTTATGCGGTAAGCAAGCAAAATATCCTCAAATGCTTGGTTCAGTACATTTTCTTGAGTGAGTATTTCACAAATCAAACTCTTCTTGGCCTGAGGCAATAACGCTTTATTTATTCGCTCATTCCTGTTTTGTTATGTGAACTACCAATTCTGATTCATGCATTTGTATAAGACTATATGACTATCAACTCTTTTCTTTACCAAAGCATAAATAATTCTAAGAATTTATAGATTTAAAGGTCAAATATTGCTCCACCAAGTCTGATCATTTGAATAATATAGACAACAGAATGTCATCATGGAAAAAGAAAGGTATTCTGACAGGGCTCACTACATTAAAATTAGCTTAGTACCTTACTCTCAATGGAGAAAAACTGTCCTTTGAGGCAACTCACAGAAACTAATACTGAATTCCTGCAGGGGGCAAGTCTCTCTCTCCTCTCCCTCTCCCCCACCCCCCCCCCACCCCCCAGCTTGTCTATGGAGGGAACTGCAGGTCCAAATTTTGGTCTTACTGGAGATGTCCATCTTCATTGCTGAGCTTCTGATATTGAAGAAGTCTGCAGAAAAACTACATATACGTAGATCAATGAAGTGATATAGGGACATTTTTGTCCCTATAATCCCATATAGGGATATTTTTGTACTTTATAATTTAATTTAGGGCACTGAATATTGAATTCTACTTTTCTGTGGCTGTTTTTTTTTTTTTTTTGAGATTGCTGTGACATATATCTCATCAACTATTTAGCAAGTTTGACAAACCAGGTCAATAAGTCATCAGTAAGAGCTCTAGAAGCAATTAGCCTATACACACATCCAGATTCACAACAAAGTTTACAAATAAACATGGATAAAATAAAATTTTCCTTTTACCCTTGAAATGTGTCAATAAATAATCTACAAGAAAGAAATCCAGTGATTCCTGATCATACAATGATGAATCAGCCATGTTGCTGACAGAGATGGTGATCAACAAGGTACTTGTTTGGCAAATTGTGGTACTGTTTACCCAGATCTCATGCACATTCTCTTAAATACATCTACTAGGATAAATAGTTGCAGACTATTTTTTCTTAAAGCTAACTTGGACTCCTAACTGGGAGGGGAGACGATTTTTAATGATTAGGCACTATTATTCCCTTAAATTTAGCCTATGTTAGTAACCTCCACCAACCTGATTACTTGTACTGTGACCAGTAAATTGCATTTCACTCATACACACAAGAAAAGTATTCAGTCTTGACTACAGAGACATCAAGAGATGGAGAATTCATCAGCTCCTCAGCTGTTTGTTCTAGTGGTTAATCAGCTGAACTGTTAAAAACTGTTAAAAATGTGTTTCTTTTCGTGTTTCTTACTTGGAAGTCTTGGTCCTATTATTTCTTTCTCAGCTCAAGATTAATGTCCACACTCTTTTCTCTGTAAGTTAAACACTGATCAGTGTTGTGGTTTAGCCCTGGTCACCACACAGTTTCTCGCTCACCCTCACCCTCCCCCTCCCCAGTGGGGCCGGACAGAGTACACTTAACTGAGAAGGGGAAGAGTGTCCTTGGCCAAAGGCTTGCCAGGCTCATCAGGAGGGCTTTAAACTAGTGTTGCCAGGGGAGGGGGAGCAAAGTCCAGCCCATCACTGTCAGCATGGCAACAGTGCCAGCAACAAGTGCTCAGAAGCCAGGGAAGGATCGCAGGTCCTTCCCTTAAGTGCAAGTGAACTTAAACTGCAGCCCAAAAGAACACCTGTTGCTACAGCCAGCAAGTCGGCTTTGTCAGGGGCCCAGATGAAGTGTCTCTACACCAACGCACGCAGCATGGGCAATAAAGAGAAAGAGCTGGAGATGTGTGCCCACGAGCAGGGCTATGACCTTGTTGGCATCACAGAGACGTGGCGGGACGACTTGTACGAGTGGAGCGTCAGCATGGAGGGGTATAGGCTTTTTAGGAAGGACAGGAAGGGGAGACGAGGAGGGGGTCGCGCTCTCTACGTCAGCAACTGGCTGGAGTGCGTGGAGCTCCGCCTGGGGATGGAGGAGGAGCCGACAGAGAGCTTATGGGTCAAGATCAGAGGACAGGGACAGACAGGGGACGTTACAGTGGGGGTCTGTTACAGGCCGCCTGGACAGGAGGACAGAGCAGATAAGGCCCTCTACAGGCAAATAGGAGCAGCCTCGCAGTCGCAAGCCCAGGCCATGGGGGACTTCAAGCAGCCTGACATCTGTTGGAGAGACAACACGGCAGGGCACAGGCATTCCAGGAGGTTCCTGGAATGCACGGACGACAACTTCCTCCTGCAGGCGATAGAGGAGCTGACAAGGAGGGGTGCCAAGCTCGACCTTGTGCTCACCAGCAGGGAGGGACTGGTGGGCGATGTGAAACTGAAGGACAGCCTTGGCTGCAGCGACCACGACACGGTGGAGTTCAAGATCCATGGGGCAGCAAGGAAACTACACGGCAAGCTCTCTGCCCTGGAGTTGAGAAGGGCAGACTTCGGCCTCTTCAGGGACCTGATGGCAAAGTGCCATGGGAGGCGGCCCTGGAGGGAAGAGGGGCCCAGGAAAGTTAGTCCATATTCAAGGAGCACCTCCTCCAAGCTCAGCAGAAGTGCATCCCGATGAAGAACAAGGTGGGCAAAAAGGCCAGGAGGCCTGTGTGGATGAGCAAGGAGCTCCTGGACCAACTGAAAGTAAAGAAGGAAGCCTATAGAGAGTGGAAGTGGAGACAGGTAGACTGGGAGGACTACAAAGAGGCTGTGCGACTGGCCAGGGATCAGGTGAGGAAGACTAAAGCCCTGACAGAATTCAATCTGGCCAGGGATGTCAAAAACAACAAGAAAGGCTTCTGTAGGTATGTAGGGGATAAAAGGAGGTCCGAGGAGAATGTAGGCCCCCTGCAGAAGGAAACGGGTGTCCTGGTTACCCAGGACATGGAGAAGGCTGAGGTGTTCAATGACATTTTTGCCTCAGTCTTCACTGATAAGGGCTCTTGTCTCCCCACCCAAGCTGTGGAAGGCACAAGCAGGGACTGGGAGAATGAAGAACCACACACTGTACTGGAAGAGCAGGTTCGGGATCATTTAAGGAACTTGAAGGAGCACAAGTCCATGGGGCCTGATGAGATGCATCCGCGCGTCCTGAGGGAACTGGCGGATGAAGTTACCAAGCCGCTGGCCATCGTATTTGAGAAGTCGTGGTGGTCTGGTGAGGTCCCCGATGACTGGAAGAGAGGGAACATAACCCCCATTTTTAAAAAGGGGAACAAGGAAGACCCAGGCAACTACAAGCTGGTCAGCCTCACCTCTGTGCCTCGCAAGGTCATGGAACAGATCCTCCTGGAAACCATGCTAAGGCACATGGAGATCAAGGAGGTGGTTGGTGACAGCCAGCATGGCTTCATGAAGGGCAGATAATGGCTGACCAATTTGGTGGCCTTCTATGATGGGGTGACAGCATCGGTGGACAAAGGACGAGCAATGGATATCATCTACCTGGACTTGTGCAAAGCTTTTGACACTGTCCTGCACAACATCCTTCTCTCTAAACTAGAGAGGCAGGGGTTTGATGGATGGACCACTTGGTGGATAAGGAGTTGGCTGGATGGCTGCACTCAGAGAGTGGTGGTCAACGGCTCAATGTCAAGTGGAGACCGGTCACCACTGGCATCCCTCAGGCCCGTGTTGGGTCCGGCCCTGTTCAACATCTTTTTCGGCGACATGGACAGTGGGATAGAGTGCACCCTCAGCAAGTTCGCCAATGACACCAAGCTTTGTGGTGCCAACAACACACTGGAAGGGAGGGATGCCATCCAGAGAAACCTAGACAGGCTGGGCCCGTGCCAACCTCATGAAGTTCAACCAGGCCAAGTGCAAGGTCCTGCACCTGCGTCGTGGCAATCCCAGGCACAAATACAGACTGGGCGGAGAATGGATTGAGAGCAGCCCTGAGGAGAAGGACTCAGGAGTGCTGGTGGACGAGAAGCTCAACATGAGCTGGCAATGTGTCCTTATGGCCCAGAAGGCCAACTGCATCCTGGGCTGCATTAAGAGGAGCGTGGCCAGCAGGTCGAGGGAGGTGATTCTGCCCCTCTACTCTGCCCTGGTGAGACCCCACCTGGAGTACTGTGTCCAGTTCTGGAGCCCCCAACATAAGAAGGACATGAACCAGTTGGAGAGGGTCCAGAGGAGGGCCACAAAGATGATCAGAGGGCTGGAGCACCTCTCCTATAAGGACAGGCTGAGAGAGTTGGGGCTGTTCAGCCTGGAGAAGAGGAGGCTCCGGGGAGACCTGATAGCGGTCCTCCAATACCTCAAGGGGGCCTACAAGAAAGATTGGGACAGGCTGTTCAGTAGGCCCTGTTGTGATAGGATGAGGGGTAATGGTTTTAAAATAGAGGGAGGTAAATTTAGATTTGATATTAGGGAAAATTTTTTTTACAATGCGAGTTGTAGAACACTGGAACAGGTTGCCCAGAGAGGTGGTTGATGCCCCATTGCTGGAAACGTTCAAGGCCAGGTTGGACGGGGCTCTGAGCAACCTGATCTAGTCGGGGGTGTCCCTGCTCCCTGCAGGAGGGTTGGACTAGATGACCTTTGAAGGTCCCTTCCAACACTAACCATTCTATGATTTATGATTCTATTAATATAATTTATAATGCATTCTTTATTACTATATTTACTATCAGACTAATTGGCTTTTCTGCAAAAATGACTGTCTGTGATTGTCTTCACATATCTCCTAGATCATTACTAAAGAATACATAAGAGCATAAAAGATGAGAACCAGTTCTTGCAGAACACGACACACATGCCCATTCATTGAAGATCTCCACTGACAATTTCCACTTATCCAATTCAAAATCCATCAGACTGTCCTCTTTTGATGGGGAAAAGTGTCAGTATTTTAATGAAGATGGTCAGCACCATTTCATCAAATATCTTACTGAAATCTACTACTTTTGGAAAGTTACTTAACGCAAACTTGTTCCGTATTAAAAACTGAAAAACATTTTTCTATGATCTGATTTCCTACAAGGTTGATGAGTACATCACTCTATTTCTTTCCAAATACAAAAACATCATAGCTAAATCTGTTATTTCACACTGATTGTTTATACCCTTCCTATCTAGTGGCAGCTCCTTCCTTTGTTAGGATAGCTTTTTTCCTGGCATACTTCCAAAACGCTGTCATCGACCTTGACAAAAAAGGCAAGGATTGTTCCTTACATCTAGAAGTCGCTTACATATCACAACTTTTGTCGTATTGAACCATTTTTTTTTAAATATCTAACTGCTGCTTTTCCTTTCACTCGTGGCTAGTACAGGCTTTAAGCCACAGCTGACATATCTTCTGATGACAGAATTATGAACTCTTGCTTGTTCATTAACAGTCTCCTAAGGGGCTCCCCATTGCTAGCAACATTCATTTATGCTTTTTTTCCCCCTCCCCTATAGAAAATGAGGTTTTTTTTCAAAACCCCAAGCACAGCACCGTAAGACTTTTTATCTTCATGATCCTGTAGGTGAAATCTCAAGCCTGGCGACACCAGGAGCTGATATCAAAACCAGAAAATCAAACCATACAAGTGGAATGAGAGCACCGTCCTCTCAGGCCTTGCTGCTTCACCAGTCACGGGACACAAACTCCCTCATGAAGATGTTTTACAGAAGACAAGCTGTACGTGTCAGGGAGCTGCTCCAGTGAGAACAGGAGCCCCAAGTAGGGGTTGCCAGCAAGTCAGGGCCCAGCTCCCTGGCCAGGAGAGTGGGGAAGGCCTGGGATGGCCACCAAAGGCCCAGGTCAGCAGCCCAGACAATGGTGATGAGACATGTCTAGGCAGGAGCTGAAATTGGGCCAGGGCCAGGGTGAGGGCTGACGGAGGCTCGGAAAGTCAGCTGCAAGTCAGAGGCTGGGGTTAGGGTTGCACCAAGTGGTCCATGGTGAGGCACAGGCATGGTGGCTGTTTCACGGGAGCTGGAGCTGGAGCTGAGACCAGGCTGAGTAGCTGAGTTGCAGCTGAAAAGCAGCTCCCGCTGGAGGGGCGAGATGGGGATCTGCCCCCACTGAGGCCACCCCACAGCGCTGCCCAGGAGCCCCTGCCCAGGAGGAGAGGGGCTGGTCTCCCCATCTCTCCCCGGCTGGCCCTGAGCCTCCAGCCAAACCTCCAGGAGGGGGCTGTGGCATGATGTTCTCACTCAGCAAGAACGGGGTTCAGTACAACCAACTCAGGCTTTCCGTAGGAGTAGATGTGTTGATTTCCAGGCTAAGTATTTACCCTTCTGCACCCAGCTTGTTTGCTGCTGAGTAACTCTGCCTATGTACAATTAACAGCCAGCTGATCACCTTCATCTCCAAATAACACTAACGCACCGCTTTGCTGCAACAGTTTCAGTCTCTGCTTCTGAAACCCCAGGTAAATGCAGAGGCTCACCGCGTGTATGGCAAAGACAAATTCCTTCAAGGAACTTACAGAATGCGTAATGTTTATGCATAGATTATTACAGTTTGCATACACAGGCTGTCTATGACTAATTTTGCAAATGAGGTTCACTACACCTTCAGAGTATGAGCCTGTCTTATGGCTGTTGAAGAGCCAAGTTATCAAACAGCAAAACAATAGAGTAAAACCATAACATAACGACATACACAGCCAGAGTTGCTTAATTAATTGACACAATTTCAAGGTTTGCTTCAGTTTGATGCTGTTGACTCTTGCTTTAAATTTTATGTATCTCAAGACCACTGCTAAATAGACAGAAGCAGCATTTTGCAAAGAATCTGTCTGATGACATTAACATGGTTATTACCATATCAGCCTTTAATAAGGGTGAAGTATTACAATGCTGCCATTCACTCAGTACAATTCTTTTAAACAATAAAATCTTTAACTCCAGTATATCTCGTTTCACATTTTGATGAGAAGAGTTTTACATTATTTTTTCACTAGAAATGAACAGAACCACAAGCAGCTCTCTCTTCACGTCTTTTCCTTCTTCGAAACTATTCATGGGACATGTCAGGGAAGTTGTTCGAGAGTACCACTTGAAATGTATCTATAAAGCCCTTTCCCCAAAGACAGAGGTTTCCTGTTCAGTTGCCCAGTTTAGAGTCAAATCTTGCAGTTGAAAGCATCAAATCCAAAGCAAAACCAAAAACATTTCTAAGGCACAGCATTGCACTTAAGTTAGTGGATCATGTCTGAAGCACATTGACAGCATAGCACCTCCACACTTTTCTAGTTAGTGTGAAGCTGGTTGGTTTTACCTTAGACTTTGTTGATGTTTTAGCCATCTTTTTACAGAATACCAGCTAAGCATGCAAGAATGGATTTCTTTCTGTATTTCACAAGTAATTTTTCAATATTTTATCAGATAACATACAGGTACCACATATTTGTGTAATCAAATGTTAGTCACCACACAGAAGAATCAAAACCAAGGATCATTCACCTAACTGCGCTTGTTTGGAGCTCATAATCACTTCAAAGTAGGTCAGATGGAGCAGTTGGAAGCAGGGCAAGACAGCAATAAAACTGAATCAAACCTCTCAATCTCTGCATTAGATTAGTCAAGAGTAGAGGTAGGTAACCAGAGGTTTGACGCATACAACAGCCTATTTAAATGGAGGGAGAAGTTAATTCAAGCAGAAGTTAATTCGAGAAATTTATTTCATCCATATACAAATGAAAAGTGAATCAACAGTAAGGATCTGTCCTTGTGAAACAATGATGATAAATTTTCATGATGGAAGCTGTATATTTTGACACTTTTTTTTGAACAGCAGTAAGTGTCACCATTCACTCAGTAGCTCGCTTCCTAGCCTTGAAGACAGAAGAAGCTGACTCACCCTAGGTAGAAATCAAAGAACAGGCAGATGTCTGGAGGGTATACACTGTCACTGCATTCATAAGTAGACCTTTTGTTTCCTTACAAAGGTCTAAATAAAAGGGAACAAGAATTATTTGCATTATATCTCTATCTTGGGAATTAAAGTTTCTCCTTTGCTTATTCACAGAATATGTTTCTTGTAGAAATCTCCTCATTGCTCTTTCATGATTATATTCACTAGCTACTAAACAGAGAAAGTTTTAAATAAAAAACTTACTTTGCTCCCTCTGGAAAATAAACAAGAAAAATAGAGTTTTGAAAAACAGTTCCACTTATTTTGAGGAATCTGATCAGGAAAAAAACGCAGTAACTCACTGTATGGCAGATACATAATAAACTATTCATGAACACTTATTAATAGGCCTAACTTCACAAAACAAAATTGAGCATAAATCATAGCAAGGGCTAAAGCTTTCAGAATTATCTTGGTTTTATTTTCTAAAACTCCTAAACAACATTTTCCATGTTGCTGTGTGTACAATTTCCAAAGTATTTTCTATGGTAGATTCCAGAGGTATTTAGGCATAGAAAGATGCAGACAGAAACTCAAGCTTAACCCACAGAAAGACTGAGGAAGTAAACACCAGACTTTCAAGAGCCTCGTCACCTAAGGAAGGCACATCCCTAAGACTGTGTGTGCAACACACATAAGAAAATCAGAATCCTAAAAATGCAACTGAGAAAAATTAGAGCTGAAAGAGGAGGAAATGCCCAGAAAAGGGTGTTGCACACAATTCTGGACTCAGAGCTACCAGGTGCTTAGCTCCGAGCTGCAAGCAGGCACCTTTATTTGCTTGGGACTCTGTTGTGGGCAAAACAGTCTACAGTCAGGGAATTTTAATTGAATTAATTTATTACAAACAAAAATAAGCCTCATTGCTGACTGCAGTTTTGAAAAAAATAAAGAAGAAAATAAACACTGAGACAAACACTTACACAATCTATCCTCCATACTTCCCAATCCCAATTTTACTTATTTTTGCTGTGGATTATACTCAGTCCATCAAAATTCCTGTGACGAGGTGATAGGCAGTGTAGGAAGTTGAGGTAGTATCTGCGATAATTTCTTCTTGCCACTCTGTGCTTAACCACTTCTGCTGCTTAATGATTTCTGCTGCCGTTCTCCTCAGTGTCCCTGCTCCAGCCTCAGACACTGAGGGGCTCTCAGGTGTGTCCCTGCTCCAATGTGGGTTGTCCCTGGGCAGCCCCTGTGTAGATACACTCTTTTGATGCAGGTTCCCCACCACCCAGCAGCTTGTTTCGAGCCTCCAGCAGCTGCCTGTTTCTTTCTGAACCACGTTTGGGCAGGGGCACCGTGGGCCTGTGATTAGGTAACGTTTTGGTGCTCAATGGGTAAGTTTTCATACAAAAATGTTTTTTTTTCCATGCTTGTTTTTATGTGCCCCAGGGTAGGCTGGAGGCAGCTTTGACTGGCATGTGGCGATTCACAGCTTCTCCCTCCAGCTCGCCACCGCAGCCCCCCGCACCCTGCAGCCGCTAACACAGGCTCAGCGCAGGGCCACAGCTCCCACCGCTCCTTCTGCTGGGTGCCAGCTCCAGAAATTTTTGTGTCTGAACAGATCCAGAGGGTAGACAACGCGCTCCGTGAGTGACTCGTGTTCAAAAGAGTCCTCTGCTAGAAGACACCCCTCCTCTCTCTTCCTATTCCCAAGAAAAAATACTTCTCAGTGAGTATGAGGTTATTTTGGAGGTAGAGCCCCAGCAGCCTTTTCAGGTGAAGCTAATCCAATCCAAAATGAAATGATTTAGAAATCACCGAAGCACGTACTAGATATCCTGTCTCTGCAGCGCTTCAGACAAAATCCCTAATCCCTGGGCTCTGGCACAAGGGCTGCTGTGCTCCTTATTTCTCTCTCCTGGGATGTAGAATCCAGTGGAGACATTTGGCAAACGTCCTTTAACACAGGGAAAGCTGGTTCCCAGTTTGTCCTATTGTGGAATTGTCCAGACTAAGAGCTACCTAAATGCCTCATATATTGAGGGGTTTAAAATGTGTCTAATTCTTACCAATTCCATGTTTTATTTCTATTGTTTTGGAATCCTGGTTTACACACTGATGCCAGCACATTCATACATGTGAATATGAATGAAATATACTGTAAAAACAAATACCAAATCTGCAGTTGATTGATTTTGGCAGCTTTATTTCTAATGGCAAATATGCCATGGATGAATTAAATCTGTTGTATGATTACTGCACTTAAATAACTTCCAGGTTTTTGAGAAATTTGGAAATGGTCTGCGACTTCTTTACCTGAAGTCCTTTTTGGTAATTTCTAGCATACATCAGCAATATACTCCATGCCTTTATTTAATTTGATGAATTTTGAAACTCCACATTTTAAACATGGATTAACACATCCATCGATCAGACAAACATGTTGACAATGAGGATTGTGTTGCTGTTCAAAGAGATAAAATTAAAGGTAATTAGATGGTAATTTTGAAGACATACCCTTTTCTGAGTATATTTAATAACTAATAAAATTGTACCATGTAATTCACAAGACGATAATTTATTATTTATCACTATAATCTCAGCAATACAGGCACATAATGCTGCCTAATTAGCATACAGTAGCCATAATTCCTGGAAAGGGAGGCAGAACTTAAAATTTACAGCTTTAGTGCAACAAGATGCTTATTTTCATATTTGGTTCCTGTTGCAGTCCTCTTGGTGAAATTTTTTTTACTGCTTAAAAACTCTTTCTGCATGGTATTAGCAAAGGTTACAGAATATGTACTTCTTTTTTCACACTAGCATTGCTGTTCCCACCATTTACACTATATAATTTTGAAGAAATTGGCAAAAAAAAACTTCTCTATGTTTTCAACTGCTTATAGTAACAAATGCTATAAAATATACTTTTTGGGTTTTATTAGCACACTATGGTTATTAGTAAGCCAGTCCTGATTTGGTAAATCCTCCAAGGCACACCTTAAAATGGTCAGTCTCATAGCTGTATTCAGCAGTACTTGCATTGCCACATCCAGCACAGCTTAGCAACTTGCAAATGCTAAGTCCTGCCAAGAATCCACAGAACGTGATAAATATGCTGTCATGCTCTGATGAATTAGGGCCTTCTTGCAGAAAAGTGCCCTATATATCTGGTTTGGGTCATTGCAGGACTTGCTTGTTTGCAGTTTACAATCTCAGTATTAAAAAATAATTGTTTCTTTCCAAGCGGCGTGACTGGAAAGGATGAAAGGAAAAGCAAATGTTATTCCCCAAATGCTGCACTCTGAGTCAAGTGCGTTCATCTAAACAAGAGCCACTGAGAGGTGCAGAAGGAACCCTTCAGAAGACAGGATGCAGCAAGCAGGGAAAGAGGAAAAGAAGGGGGATATTACTCTGCCTCAGTGCAACTGACTTCTGCAGAGCAGACTGTCAGTGAAGCGTGAAGGTGACAGGAAGATTTCCTGGAGACCTAGAAGGGACTTGCTGAGGTTGTTTCAATGCTGGAAGCCGCTGGAAGCCACTGGAAGCTATTGAACTGGAAAGGCTTTCTAGAAGAAGGCTAGAGGAAACTTTGTCCTGCAAGGACTCCATGAGAGATTTATTTTCAAGACTTGGTATCTCCTCTGTTTCATCGGCAATTCTGGGTTTTCCTTGGTTGAATCATAGAGTTAACTTGCTCTAAAAAAATTAACTGTGCTGTAAATAAAACTCAGGTTTTTTTTGAAGCTGGCAGCTATTCCACCCAAGGACCTACATGAGTCATGCTCTGTCATATCAAGTGTGGTTTAAAGTTTGAATAAACTCTCTCAGTGATCCAGCAAGGTTAAGCCTTTGCAGCTACGCCTCCTCTTGTATGGATTGCAGCCCATACCACAAGCAAATTCTATAAATTATTTGGGGGCAAAAGGTTGTTCCGTATTTGGGCAAGCCAAGAGAAACTTTCGTTGCAAGAGCTCATCCCTTAGCTCATTACCATTGCTGTTCAAAGAATGACACTGCATATACACAAGGCAATTTTTAATTTAACGCTTGACAGATAAAGGCCTGCATCTTATCTGTCTGGTGTGATATCAATTCCTCTTGTATTCTCCCATATCCTTTTCCTTGGGTAGTCTCCAAAAGAGCCTGGTGCTTTAGTCTCAGACTGGATGCTGAAATACTGGAAGCTGTTTCAGTGCAACCAGTCCATCTTTCTTTGGCAAACCTACAGCTCTTCCAGAAGGGCAAAATTCATTGGATTCTGGACAGTAATAGCCACTCAGACCAGTCCCCTCACATCTTCCAGCACAACTTCTTCAAAGTTTGTTTTACTCTCAACACTGAGGGGAAGGTGACATTTTGATAATAACTTCCTTTGCTGGTTTCAGCTAACTTTCCTCATTTATAGGTTCACATTTGCATTCTTCATATGCTTGTTTCTAGTTATCTAACAGCAGGACATTGAAAGGATGACTCCTCAGATGTACTTTTTCGATTCAAGTGGTACAGAAATCTAACAGCATATGCTATACAGTATTTTCATGTTTCTGCTTCCAGTGCAGAAGAAGGGAGTGAACAGAAAGGAACAAAACATGGACCAGGAGGAACTGGAAGACCAGCAATAAGTGATGTTTCTTCAGTGTGATATAGAAGACAGAAAGGAAAAATGGCTGTGCCAGCTGCCCAGATTTAAAATACCTTCAATTATCTGAATTTGATGTGTTTGTTTGGTTTTTTTTTAATGGTAAACAAGAAAGCATAGTGCTGAAGCTCAACCTACACTGCAATATGTAGCAGTAAACACAGTTGCTATTTTCAAACGCTAGCCAGAAACATTTTTATGAAGAAGCAAGGAAAATGCCTGCTGTTAATTTTACAGTAACAATTGGCCCTACCCCCAATATCGATGTTATTTCATAAACATATCTGGCTACAGTAAACTGAGGAAAATCAGCAAACCTGGCACAAATACAGGCTGAGTCAAGAATGGATTGAGAGCAGTCCTGAGGAGAAGGACTTTGGGGTACTAGTGGATGAGAAGCTCAACATGAGCCAGCAATGTGCATTTGCAGCCTAGAAAGCCAACCGCATCCTGGGCTGCATCAAGAGGAGCAGGGCCAGCAGGTCGAGGGAGGTGATTCTGCCCCTATATGCTGCTCTCAGGAGACCCCACCTGGAGTACTGTGTCCAGTTCTGGAGTCCCCAACATAAGAAGGACATGGACCAGTTGGAGAAGGTCCAGAGGAGGGCCAGGAAGATGATGAGAGGGCTGGAGCACCTTTCCTATGAGGACAGGCTGAGAGAGTTGGGGCTGTTCAGCCTGGAGAAGAGGAGGCTCTGGGAAGACCTTAAAGCAGCCTTCCAGTACCTCAAGGGGGCCTACAGGAAAGACAGGAAGAAATTCTTTAGTAGGGCCTGTAGATATAGAACAATGCATAATGGTTTTAAACTAAAAGAGGGTAGATTTAGACTAGACATCAGGAAAAAAAATTTTACATTGAGGGTGATAGAACACTGGAACAGGTTGCCCAGACAGGCAGTAGATGCCCCATCCCTGGAAACATTCAAGGCCAGGTTGGACAGGGTTCTAAGCAACCCGATCTAGTTGGAGATGTTCCTGCTTTTTGCAGGGGGGGTTGAACTAAATGACCTTTAAAGGCCCCTTCCAACTATTCTATGATTCTGTGTTTCTATGATTCTAAGAGGATTTTTTTTATAAATATATTTTTAAATTTTTTTTTAAAATTCTCAATGGAGAGAACTAATTAAATTAAAAATATTTGATCATGCAAGAACATTTGTTCTGTCCCATAACTGCTTACTTTCTTCAAGACCCTTTTGTGAGGGATCTTGCCTTCCAGAAATCCAGTCACCTGAGATCAAGTGGATCATTCCCACAGGATCACTGAAACCTACAGGGAATTCTCATTTTTTTTTTTCTCTACAAAAGCTGTCTTAACTTTTCTTCCATACCTCGCCTTCACCCAGATGTGCACTGATCTTATACTGTACTTCCATTAATATGCCAAAAATAGAGATTGGATTTCTAAGTTGGTATTCCTCTGGTCTTCCCTGGAGCTCTGCCAGAATTGGCATTGCAGTTGCCTCCCTCCTGTCCTGCATTATCAGCACAGCTCTTGGTGAGAGACTCCACACGACAGGTAGCAACAGTGTTTCAGGTGTTTCATTCCTGAGTTTCTTTAGGTCTCTCTGCTGAATACACAGAGATGAGGATTTATTATCAATTATTTTGTTTAATTTGTCTAATCCTTGACCTCTCCTCCTCACACTTCACCTTGAGATAAATGCTGTAATGAGTCTTAGATAAACGTGAGAAACTCCTTTCTTCCATGCAGAAGTATAAAAAAATACATACTAGATTCACTATGGATAATCACATGGCATAGTTCATGAACATGAACTTACTCTGAAAAAGACAAATCAGTTCATTTCTGTTCAGTTAAAAAATACTTCATGCTTCTTTCTAATTATTGTTAAACTTGCAGTAACATCTCTCTTTTCAATGCTTATTTAATTTGCCAAAAAGATAAAAAAAAAAGTATATTTTTAAAATTTTTCAATTTTTTCATTATCCTCTTTCATCTAAGCAAAATTTCAGGTGCTCTTGCAGTTATTTAAAATTATTCTATTACTAATTTTCATTCATGATAACAAGGTATTAAACATTAAGAACGTATTAAATCTAATACCTTTCTATTCCTTCTTTTTTTTGTTATGATTGAGAAAAACTAGCTGGTCTAGAATCACCCAAATTAATACTTTGCTTTCAATGGTGGAAGGAAAATAGCTTTCTTATGATTGATTGTTAACTTTTTAATAAGAAGAAAAAGCAGGCAAGCTACACAACAACAGCCTTGTCCTTTAAAACTTTTACTGTATCTTTTTATATGCACTTATATTCTATATCAACAAGCCCTAAATTCACCCAACATGACTTACAAGATTTGGTAACTTAGGTGTGTTTAAGGCATGACTAGAGATACCTTTCTGAACAAGTGCCTAACTTTGTTCTATTTGTGATTTATAAAATTAAATACCATATAATAACTTACAAGTTCAAAGGGCACAGATACAATAGAATGCCTTAAATTTAGAATCATAGAATCATAGAATGGCTAGAGTTGGAAGGGACCTTCAAAGGTCATCTAGTCCAACCCCCCTGCAAGAAGCATCCCTGACTAGATCAGGTTGCTCAGAGCTTCATCCAGCCTGGCCTTGAACGTTTCCAGGGATGGGGCATCCATTTTCAGGGATGGGGCATCCATTTCCAGGGATGAGGCATCCAAAATTTGTATTTTTCAAACTTCTTAAAGCTGAGACTATCATAATGAAATTAAAATGAAATCAAAACACAAATTAATGACACCCTACCATGTCATCATCTTATTCTGCTGTAATTCATTACAATGATAATCTTTTATATATCTCTAAAAATCCTTTAATTTCAATAATACAGTGTATTCAACAATGGATGCTACACAATATTCAAATATGTTATCCATCATGTGCAGCCCTTTTGAAAAAAGCAATTAACCCAACACCACAGCTCTACAGTTGAAAGGCTAAAATCTTCCTTTTGAATGAAGAAAACTTAACAAGCATATTTTCCTGCATAGGTAATGCCCTGCAGAGAGATATCAGGCACAAGACAGATGGGAACTTGTGGCAAGGGGGACAGAATGGCAACACTGTACCAGTTATAATTACCACAAAGCGATGGGTACAGGGGGGTTACAGCAGCCCTTGCAGTCCATTTGCTATTTTGCTCAACAGTGCATCTTTCACTGAGTGGTAAACAACCCTGCATCCGTGTTAACACCGGCAGTGACTCAGAAGTAGATGTCACTGCTCTCACCCTGCAGCTGATGCCAGAATATTTCCGATGCCAAATCTACCTCACAAAATAAAAATGTCTTTAGAGGGCAATTTATTATTTTTTTTTTTTCATACATGGGCCTTTTCAGACTAAGAAACTGATTCATTCATTAAGGCTAGGCTAAGCACCTGACTAATTCAAGCACATGTTTCCATGGAATGAAAACCTTGTATTATATCTTACTAGTAATTTTATTTTCTTTCCTACTTCTTAAAAATGTGTCTTATTACCTACCCATATCAACAGGTTGAAAGTCCAGCATCATTTAAGATAAGCCACTGTACTGCAGAACTGCAAGTGACTTTGTGCATTTCAAAAATAATAAAGTTGACTTGTCAATTAATGCTAGATTTTTCAGTTACATTACCCACTGTTTCTTCCTCTCAGTGAAAATGTGTCTCATTGCAGGTAAATGTCTATTTCCTGGGATATTTTTAGAGGAAAGAGTTTAATTTATGAAAGAAAGTTTCAGATATTATGTCTGGAAAGGGATGAAGGCAGTGAGTCACTTAAAAGACAAAAATGGTACGGAGACTCTATGCTTACGCTCAGGAAGAGACAGAAGAGTTCTGGCAATGGTTCTCTCTGTGAATTCAGTGGCAATGAAGCTCTTCTCTAACTGTAAGAAATGTGATCTACTAGACAAGTATGTCCCTGACAGTATATCATAAATTTTGCAGATCTTACAACCGCCTGCATTTTAAGGCATCCCAAATGTGTGGTTCTACTTATCTGATCAGATATCAGAGTTTCCTGAGATTCACCTACTGCATCCATGTTTGCATTCCAGGTGTGTAACACTGTGGTGCTGCCACTTCCTTTTCTGTTAGGTGCGTCTTCATTCATGTTCACACCTGTCAACCAATTCACCTTCAGACAGTCGTATCTTTAAAATGCTAATGTATGCTATGCAACAACATAATTATGTCTTTTACAGGCTGGATAATAATTGTAACTGAATAAAAAAAAATTTAGGAATAAACTGGTACAATAATTTATGCAAGTAAGTTACAGTACATCTATTTATAGCACTCCGCAGCCTTTTAATGACAGTCTGCCAGCATAATTGAGAATCCTTGCACAGAGCTTGCACAAAAACACTAACAACAACAATAATATTTAATTGCAATTTATATGCAAAAATTAATGGGACTTCAGCTAACAGCAATATGTTATTCATATGCTACTGATTCTAAATTGGGTTGTGACATATTGTTTGTTCCTCAAACTCATTGAAGATGCACACACTAATTTACAAAAAAATCTAGAAAATGCACAGGGGGAAGAAAAATTAGCTTTACAGTTTACAAAAAATGAGGAAAATGGAGAGAAAGTTTATCATAGGGCACCCACAAGATAAGCAATCAACTCCCATTAAAAAGGCATATATTAATAGAGCAACAAAAGATAACATATAAAAGAAAGATTTAACATAAAGAGCTGGTCTAAAAAGAAAACCAAAAGTTTGTGATTTTGTTTAAATTATCTTGTTAGAGCAATAAAAAGACCCAGACATCCTTGGACATATCTGCAGAGTATTTGCATGTCACAATAACAGTCCCAGACACACTAACACTTCTATTTTTATAACTCCTATAACAAGCTGAACATACTTTTTTCCCTATGGCACCAGAAAACAAATGTTCATTCTTAACATATGGTGACCATGCAAGGATGAAATTTAAAATAATCTGGAAGAATATCTTAAAATGAAGGAAGACTACTGGTGTAATTTTTTTTTTTTTTGTAAATTTGGAGAGAAAATGGAGTTGTTATTAATTGAAAATTCCATTCTTCACAGACAGATTTCATCCAGCAATCTCTACATTGCAAAATCAGGGATGAGGAGCTACTCATCTGGAGTAAACCTCTTTACTGTAATTGTACATTTAAAGAGTATTGTCAGTGTGGATGCTATTACAGCTGCACATAATCCTTATGAGCATTAGACCTTTTTTAAAATTAATTAAAAAAAAAATAAATGTAGCCTCAGTTGTTGCAGCATATCAGCCCTGGGCTGCCTGAGGGCTCCCTTCAGTGCTGTAAAGGGCATTATTAAAGGTATCTGTGATGGACTCACTCATGCCCAAAACCAGACGTGACCTATAAAGCAAAACGAATTTAACAAAGCCAAGTTATATCCTTATTTTCCCTCAGTCTTCTTACATTTGAAAAATCACAGTAGCCAGTATAGCTTGGAGCTGGGATAGAAGGCAGGTGTCAGGATCGACTCTGGCTAGGGCATTTCTAAAGGGTCACATATGTGACTGGAGAAAGGCAGTCTTCCAAAACTGACACTATTTACAAACACAGGAAATAGAGAAGAGCATACAATCATTAAAAAGCATGCAAAAAAAAAAGTTCTGGAGAAGCAACTTGCTCTGAGCAATAGAAATAAAGGATTTGTTTTTTTTTATCAAGGAGTTTATCTAGAATCTGTAGGGCCAAAGGAAGATTAAGATGCACTGCAGAAAGACTTCAAAAAGCTAGGTAACTTCTTTCATTCCTACTAACAAGAGGAGAATGGGAAGATGCAAAACTATTAATGAATGAAAGGGAGTATGAATCAAAGAAGTTGATACAAATTAATGTCGCAGTAGAACAAGCTTTAGAGCAAAGTGATAAAATAAACAGGAACAATTATCAGGACCATTTTTTTTCTGAAGATATAAAGTTATTCATAATAACGAGGAGAAAGATAGACTGTGAAAAGCTGTGAGAAGGTCTCAGGACACCAAGGCCATGGCTTCACAGGACACACAATGCAGTGTACCACCGGCTGTCAGCGAGAGCTCCTTTCCAGCCTCCCCCAGTGCCCTCAGACATTACAGTCCCCCCCTCTCTTCTGTGATACCTGTGGTGGCATTGGACATGAGGGGCAGGGTTTTGACAGCAGAGGAGCTGCAGGGATTGAATAGGTCAGTGGCTCTACAACAAACCCACTGCAGAACACAGCTGAGCCCAGTCTCTGGGAAAATATTTGTAAGGAAGGGAAGGAAATACTGGACAGAGAGAGGAGGAGTGAACAAAAAGAGTGAGAAACAGCGGAGGGAACACCAAGGTCAGAGAAGAAGAATCACAGAATCACAGAATCACAGAATTATCATGATTGGAAAAGACCTAAAAGATCATCCAGTCCAACCATCACCAATACTTCTCAGCTAAATCATATTCCTCAACACAACATCCAAACGTTTCTTGAACACCCCCATGGTTGGTGACTCCACCACCTCCCTGGGCAGTGCATTCCAGTGCCTGACTACCCTTTCCGAGAAGTAATATTTCCTGATGTCCAGCCTGAATCTCCCCTGGC
>WHYT01013047.1:0-10747 GCA_009806455.1 Tetrax tetrax
TGCAGCCCATGGAGGTCCACGGAGGGGCAGAGATTCACCTGCAGCCCGTGGAGGAGCCCACGCCGGAGCAGGTGGAGGCCTGAAGGAGGCTGTGGCCCGTGGAGGGCCCGCTGGGACAGCTGTTCTAGAGGGACTGCACTCCATGGAAGAGATGACCCACGCCGGAGCAGTTTCACGAAGGACTGTGGCCCGTGGGAGGGACCCCACGAAGGAGCAGGGGAGGAATGTGAGGAGTTCTTCCCCCGACGATGAAGCAGCGGCATGAAACAACGCGTGATGAACTGACCGCGACCCCCATTCCCTTTTCCCCCCCCGTACCGCTCGGGAGGGGAAGGTAGTAGAGATAAATGTTAAGCCCGGGAAGAGGGAGGGGTGGGGGGAGGTTATCTTGTTCCCTGTCTCATTCTCCTGCTAGTTTTAGTAATAAATGAATAGTTTTTCCCCAAGTCGAGTCTGTTTTGCCCGTGACGGTAACTTTAAGAATTCCTCCCTTATCTCAAACCTCGAGCTGTTTTTTTTTCTTATATTTCTCCCCCTATTCTTTCGGAGGGTGGGGGGAGCGGGAAAGAGACTGCGTAGTCTGGTCCCGATTGGGGCTGAACTACGACAAAGAGCAGGGCAGATCTGAATTTCTTTGGGTTCAATGGCAAATACTTCAGTTTAAATATTTCCTCAGTCAGAAGTTACATTTTTTTAACTGGTGTCTTTTCAGAGCTTGATATAGTCTTTCTGGATTAATAGCCTAGAATAGAATATTTCAGTTGGAAGGGACCTACGATGAGCATCTAGTCCAACTGCCTGACCAATTCAGGGATGACCAAGTTAAAGCACATCACTAAGAGCATTGTCCAAATGCCTCCTAAGTACTGACAGGCTTGGTGCCTCTAGGCACCTCTCTAGGAAGCCTGTTGCAATGTTCCACCACCCTCTCAGTAAAGAAATTCTTCCTAATGTCCAGTCTAAACGTCCCCTGGTGCATCTTTGAGCCATTCCCACACATCCTGTCAGTGGATCCCAGGGAGAAGAGAACAGCATCTCCCTCTCCACTTCCCCTCCTCAGGATGCTGTAGAGAGCAATGGGGTCACCCCTCAGCCTCCCGTTCTCCAAACTAGACAAACCCAGAGCCCTTAGCCACTCCTCACAGGACATTCCTCCCAGTCCTTTTACCAGCTATGTTGTTCTTCTCTGGATGCATTTAAAGACCTTCACATCCTTCTGGGGGGTTGGACTAGATGACCCTTGGAGATCCCTTCCAACTCTAACCATTCTATGATTCTATGATTCTTAAATTGCAGGGCCCAGAACTGCACACAGTACTCAAGCTGAGACGACACCAATGTTGAATACAGCAGGACAATCACCTCTTTTGGCTGGCTGGTTATACAGTGTTTGATGCACCTCAGGATGTGGTTTGCCCTCTTGGCTGCCAGGGCACACTGCTGACTCACGTTGAGCCTGCTGTCAACCAGCACCCCAGATCCCTTTCTGCAGGGCTGCTCTCCAATCACTCCTCTCCTAATTTAATTTATACTTGTGCCTGGCATTACTCTGTCCTAGGTGCAGAATCTCACATTTGGACTTGTGAAATTTCATCCCATTAATCATAGCCCAATGCTGCAATCTATCTAGAGCCTTCTGCAAGGCCTCTTGTCCCTCAAGATAGTCAACAGCACCTCCCAGTTTGGTATCATCAGCAAACTTGTTAATGGTGCATTCAGCTCCTGCATCCAGATCATTGATAGAAATATTGAACAGAACTGGCCGTAGAATTGAACCCTGAGGAACACCATTGGTGACTGGTTGTGAGCCAGATGTAGCCCCATTTGCTACAAGCCTTTGAGTTTTGCCCTTCAGCCAGTTCTTCACCCAGTGCATCATGTACCTGCTCATGCAACGGCTAGACAACTTGTCTAGAAGGATGCCGTGATCCACTAGCTCCTTCAGTACTATGGGATGAATCCTATCAGGCTCCATGATCTTGTGAACATCCAGCTGATAGAGGTGGTCTATTACAATTTCAGTGTCCACAAATAGAAAGTCACTGTTCCCACACGTGTGATCTTCCAGCTCAGGGGACCAGGCAGCCCAAGGTCTGTCAATATTATTAAAAACTGAGGCAAAAAAAGAATTGAAGGCCTCCACTTCTTCATCCCCGTTAGTCATGTGACCATCTTCAACAAGTGTCTGTCCAATGTTTCCTTTAGACCTCCTCTTGCTCTTAACATACTTTAAAAAGCCCTTCTTGTTATCTAACAGAACAATGACCAGTTTCAACTCCAATTAAGTTTTGGCCTTTGTTGTGGTTTTGTTTAGTGAGGGGGGGCCTAAGGTGGTAGCTTCTGTAGGAAACTGCTAGAAGTCGCTCCCCTTTGTTCAGTGGACTCGGACAGGCCTATGGCAGACCCGCTGCTGGCCAAGGCTGAGCCGATTGGGAGCAGAATCTTCCGTGATGACGCCTCTGTGATAATGTATTTAAGAAGGGGAAAACAGAAAAAAAAAAAGAGAAGAGAAGATGTGACGAAGCTGAGCAAGGGCAGAGGCCCAGAGGGGGAGGCGCAGGCCTCCGGGGCCTTGCAGGCCTCACCCTCTGGCCTCTCGCCAAGCAGCCAACTGGGCCCAACTCAGCCCAGTCTGGTTGCAAGAGGTGGAGAGGAGATGAGATGGATGATGTGAAGAGATTCTGAGAGGTGTCTGCCAGCCTGCTGGGAAAAACTTTTCTTGTGAGAGAAACAGCTGCAAACACCAAGGTCAGTGAAGAAGGAGGGGGAGGAGTAATGCGGCTCCTGGCCAAGATTCCCCTGCAGCCTGTGGTGATGACCATGGTGGAGCAGGTTGTCCCCCTGCAGCCCATGGAGGTCCATGGAGGAGCAGCAGAGATCCACCTGCAGCCTGTGAATGACCCCGCACCGGGGGAGGTGGATGCCTGAAGGCAGCTGTGGCCCATGGAGGGCCTGCTGGGGCAGCTGCTCTGGAGGGACTGCACTCCATGGAAGAGATGACCCACGCCAGAGCAGTTTCACGAAGGACTGTGGCATATGGGTGGGACCCTACACTGGAGCAGGGGAGGAATGTGAGGAGTTCTTCCCCCCAGTGAATCAGCGGCGTAAAACAACGCGTGATGAACTGACCGCAACCCCCATTCCCTCTTCCCCCCTGTGCCGCTCGGGAAGGGGAAGGAGGTAGAGATAATGTTAAGCCTGGGAAGAGGGAGGGGTGGAAGAGGTTATCTTGTTCCCTGTCTCATTATCCTGCTAGTTTTAGTAGTAAATGAATAGTTTTCCCCAAGTCGAGTCTGGTTTTGCCTGTGACAGACAGTAACTTTAAGGATTTCTCCCTGTCCTTATCTCAAACCTCGAGCCATTTTTTCTTATATTATCTCTCCCTATTCTCTTGGAGGGTGAGAGGAGTGAGAGAGAAACTGCGTAGTCTGGTCCCGATCGGGGCTGAACTACGACAGCCTTTCATATCTTCTCCCTGCATGTATGAACCACAGCTCTGTACTCTTCCTGCGAAGCCTGACCTTGCTTCCAGAAATCATTCTTTTTCCCCTTGAGCTCCAAAAGGAGGTCCCTGTTTAGCCAAGCTGGTCTTCTGCCCCACAGACAGACACAGTGGAATTGCCTACTCCTGCACTTGTAAAAGGTAGTTCTTAAAAACTGACCAACACTCATGGACTCCTAAGCCCTCAAAAACAGATTCCCAGGATCCTCTGCTGAATAGCTCCCTGACTACCTTAAAGTTTGCTCTCCCAAAGTCCAGGGTAGTAACTCTCCTGTCCTTTTTTCTTGTTACACTGAAAAAATTTAAACTCAACCATTTCATGACCACTGTGGCCAAGACAGCCACCTACCACCACATCCCCCATGAGTCCTTCCCTATTAACAGACAGGAAATCTAGGAGGGCATCTTTCCTAGTTGGCTCACTGATAGGAAGTTGTCTCCTACAAACTTCAAGAAATTCCAAGACCTGCTCATCACAGCAGTATGATACTCCCAGTTCCAAAGTGTGCAAACATAGTGGCTTGTAATCACATCTAGAAATTATTTTTTTCCATGTATTAATGTTCCGAAATCAAGGATCTGACCTAGAGATCTAAAATCAGATTAAGTGGCTCCCAGTGAAACAGCATCAAAATTGATGTTTACGAGTCCAGATAAAACTTACAGTATTTCCAGATGCTTGCAGAACCTACAGCTCTAATGACACGTGGTTTTGGAAATCTTTTTTTCTCTGCAGGGCAGATTGTAGGCATTTATGCTTTTTAAAGGCCCAGAGAGTATACTTCTTCCTCTTCATTTAGACATCTTTAAATATTTATTCCTTTGTTTTTCCACTGTTTTCATATCTGAAATTTGGTTAATAGTGTGCTATACTGGTGACTCTTTCTGAATTAGCTTCTATAAGCTGTTGTAGAGCTGTCTCCTGTCATGTTTCACCAAGCACAGGCAAGGAGGAATTATAAATTCATTTATGCTAAGCAATGCTTTCCTGCTCAAATAGCACCCACAGTTTTTTTTTCTGTGGCAGTTTTTTTTTTACAGACAGAATATGGTAATACTCAATGTGGGAGAGGGATTCTCGTGCCAGTCACGTCTCAGCAGGCAAGAAAGGAGAGAAAGCTTGCTCCTACCTTCCACACGAATGTTGGTGGATCAAGCTGGTGCCAGCACAGTAATTTCCATCAGCCCTGATAAATGAACTTAGATTTGCCCTTCCTTTATTGGGTCCTGAGACGCACTTCATGGCACCATCAAAGCTTACCAATTATCTCCAATTTATGCTCTCCCTTCCTGCTCCAGCTCACACAGAATCCAGAAGGCCTCCTCTACTGGAGGTTACACCAGAGGACTACAAAATATCTCTAAGTAGATAGATCTGAGTTTGAGAGACCTGAATTTCTACCTTTTTTTTTTTTTTTAGAGTTAAAGATTCATGGAAAAACGAGGAAATAAACTATTACTTTCAAAGTGAAGTAAAATGCCTGTCATATAACCCACACTGACTTTATTCCAACCAAGCATAAAATCTTTTTAAAGCTGATTTCTGTTCCTGCCTTTTCATTGCCAGTAATGATAATGCAGCATTCAAAGGAAAAAAAATGATAGACTAAAATTTTTTATTTGTTAGTTTATTAGAGAGAAATAAGGCCAAAATGAAAATTCAAGTATTCATAGCGTTTAACAAAAAGGAAGAAAAGGGGGGGGGAAAGACGTATAAAAAAAGAGAAGAAAATGATCTTCACTGTTAAATTATGTATAATAAGCTAATGTTGATAACGCATCATCTTTAATCATGGTGTGGATGATGGAACTAAAGCAGAAACATGGAACATGAAAAAAAAGAACGTTAATTGGAAAAGGGAACAAAAGTTTTAATCAAAGAATAAGGAACTCATAAAATGACAAGATTAATAAAAAAAAATAATGCAGAAGCTCTAGGGTTGCTTTGGAAACAATTAGTTACTATCCTGGAAGGCTGTGCAACAATCAGCCTGTAATGTACTTAATGGCCTTAAAGGTCATTTCTCACCCGCAACAATTCTCTGTAATTCACTTCAGCCACAATACAAAAATCACTGGCATATTACCTGCTGAGGTATAAATGCTTCATTTCTGATACGGTCTTGGAGATAGCACACAGCATTTTTAATACAACTGATTTGCATATAAATGTGTGCCTGCATATTGGGCTCTATGGAGAATTTTTTTTTAAAATGTATTTGTCCACTGTTATGTTTTAAAAGTGGAAGAGAAATGAGGGAAAGAGGAGGGCAGAAGAAAGTTGAAGGAAGGCATGAAAGCTTATTCCATAACTATACTGTCACTCTAATCAGTGTAAACATTTACATAGAGAGTCAATCTTTGCATCTCCGAGTCGATCTTAGCACCAAAGCCCAAACTTAAACCCAAATTCTGGAGTTCGTTTCTGCCTTTGGAATGTGCAAAACCTGCTCACAAGCCCCAAATGTGCCCCAGATGTCTGTGCCTCTAAATCCAGATTTTAACATTGGCTTATCTCTTCCGCAGAGTAACAGCTCACAAAAAATGTCTTCGCTGTTCATGAGGAGATTGCTTTTGAACTACTGTGGGAAATGAAGATGAAACATTAGACTCCTACACATGCCTACATCCATTAGAGAACCAAGAAACCCAAACATTTCTTTATATTTACTTTGGAGACTGGCTGGCAGAGTATTGTATCTGACTTGTCTAAGCTAGTTATTACAGACGTAGGTGCAGAAAACAGCGAGTGGCCTAGGAAACGCGTGGAAGCGTTGGATAGGCATAATACTCTGGGCTTTAAAAATTGTCAAGCTTGTATGCTTTCAAGTCTGAATAACAGCTCATGACACAAAAGATTTTCCTCCACCTCATCCCCCTCAAAAAAATCCTTCCGTTGCATGAAATTCTTGTCAAATTTCCTATGTATAGATGGAGTTATATGAGTCTGTAGATTTTGCCATGAGGAACTATGAATATATTGTAGCTGCATTTAATAATTTGTCTATTTTAGCTTTATTTACTGAAAAAAAATTCTCTCTTTTTTTGATTTGCATAAAACGCCAATGGCAATATTCTCTTTTAATCCAGCAACCTACCATTTTAAAATGTCCTATTTGATTTCCTTAGAAATTGTGGAAGCTGAGGTCTTTTTATGTCCCAAGCAGCAGTAAAATTATATTTTTATTGGTATTATTTATTTTAATTGAGACATCAAATGATCGAGATTTTTTTTTTGTTATTATTCCTAGACCTCTGTTAATCACAAAGATAAATCTTTTTTTCCTTGTATTTGTATAAAGCATTCTTTTTTTCCTGCTTTAATTACTATCTTGCATTGACTCTTCTGTGCTGAACTCATTTGACATCTCTAAGATATTTGTGTTATCTCTTACTTTTTGTTAAAGATGGCTTCACGTAAGTATGAAGGATTCAAGACCAGATAGAAAATTTTATTTGGTTAAGTAATAAAAATAAACATCCATAATGATGCTTAAGTGTAAGTCATGTGTATGAACACTGCACGTCCTGCCTGTGATTGCACTTCTTCATCTCATGTGAGACATGAGAGAAATAAAGCAGATCAACTGTTCACTCACAAAGAGGAAAATAAAAGAAATTTAGCATGGGGTGGTTGTCCTACCGTGAGCACACTGCTGTGCAGTTATTCTGCCTGCTGCAGGAGGTGAGTCATTGCCTGGCGAGGAGCAAGGAGGTGAGCACGGAGATGAGTGGAAGTGCAGAGAGGCTACTCTTGAAACTCAGATAGCAGTTGTCTTCAGATTGCCACCCACCAAGGATCTGGCTTGGTCAATGTCTCCCATATCCTGATTCTTGACTTATGCACTCAAAGAAGACCTGCTTGTTGGTCCCAGTGCCTGGCTTAACTGTGGAAAGGAGTTTAATGTGACAGCCAGGCTTCTGAGAAAGACGAGAAGATGAACATAAGAGTCCTACCTGTTTTTGTGCAAGGTCTTTTGTAAGCTGGTCATTAGGGGCTTGGCTCAGCCTAGCTCTGCTTCACAGTCTGATACTACAGACCAGGACACTCTGGTGGGGCCACGGCAGTCTTACCACCATCAGGGTTGTCTTATGCCTGTGATCAGATAGAGTGGGTGTAAAAACAACAGCTGGACTCATATAGTGAGTAGGAGTGATATACTTCACAGAACCTGTCAGTGACAAGGAACAAGCTGGGCACTGTACAACCTGTCCTGCAGCAGAAGTATGCATCACTTCAAGGAACACAAAATCAGCTCCTTTTCTACTGCAAAATGCCCTTTCCTTTAAATTCAGCCTGAAACTCTGTCGGTTCTGACACTCTTGTTCAAATGAAGAAGACATGCAAGGTCATGTTTTTCCTATATTTGAAATATTAAGGACCATGAGAACTCAAGCCCTCCGTTTCTTTTTTTAACTTAGCTGATTTGATCTTTATGTTGGATAAAATCGTTATGAAATGCTTCTACCCTTACAGTGGTTTAAATCTGAAATTATTCTCTTTGCATCATCCTTTATTCTGCAGAGTTTCAGAGGATTTGGTGGATCAGACCATAACCTTTTATCAGCTTATATTTTCTGTATTTGACTTGCCAAGTGATAAATCCCTCCAGTATTTCCTTCAAGAGAAATGGAAGTGGAGCGTCTCTCCCCTCTTTCCTCCCCCCAGTCCCTTTTCTTTCTCTGGAAAAACACTGTCATCTTGGTTGTTGGAAATGTTGCTTAATCCTCCTTCTCCCTAAGGTTTGCACAAGCTGTCCCTTTTTGAAACAAATATTGCTAATTTAGCATTTATAGAAGTAGCAGCTCAAACACTACAAAATTCATAAAGCACTAAACTGTAACATTTTTCCTTCTTTAAGAGGAAAATAAAGCTGTGTCAAAAGACTTGGCACTGGATGTATTAATGTGCAGTTTGAAGGATGTTTTCTAAATCTTTAGGGAATGCTACACTTTTGTTTAATACACTTTAAATACTTTATGTCATTACAGCAGGGTAGGCCTTTGTACTTGGCAAAATGGCCTTTTCCACAGAGGAAATAAGGAAATTGCTAAGAGAGATTCACATGAAAGGATAAGAGCAAAACATATTCTGTATGTGTAGCAGCAAACTTTAGGATGACAGGGAGAAAAAGTTTGACAGAGACTTAAAATACCAGACACTGTCTACAAGGTATTTAGCCAGATGGAGCACTTACATAAATCTACTGAATTCTGTAGTAAAACTAAACAAATGTAGATATGTTGGTACTGAGTGTTCCCATCCCATATGCAGTCCTCTGAAATCAATAGGAGTTTCTCCTATCATTTCAGGCTCTAGAGATGACCTCTTCTCTTCTGTGATCAATTTGTTGGCTGTTATGAACTGTTTTCTACTCAAAGGCAGCTCTTACATTCTTGTTCTCCCCTTGCAGGTTTTGCTCCCTGCAAAGCGAGCCTGGTGATATTTAAAATTATTGCAGTAGTGACAATTAAATAAAAATATCTGAGAGGTTCCCATTTATTACAGCCAAGCTGTAGTCTCATAGAATTGTTTCCTGCTTCATCAGGCATAAACCACTTATTTTTCTGCACACATCTTCAAAGAGAAATGCTGGAACTTATTAAATAAACCATATTATTGCTTTGGATTAATTAGCAGATGGCTTAATGATATGCACTAGTAATTGCTACTGCTTGCACATATTTGATTATACTTTATTATCATAATTGTGTTTAAAATACATCATAGCCATTGAAATTTTGTGTTATGTTTATAATTGGTTAACAATTTCCCTGAGAATTATGAATTTTGCAGAGATTGCTATCTCCTTATGTTCTACGTCAAAAGGAATTTTAGGCAGCTCTTTTGTCCTGGTTAAATAAAGATATGTTGAAAATATGGATTAAGAACAGCTATATGCAGTGCTGATAATGATCATTTTTCAAATAGTTTAGTCCATCGTACCTTCATAAAATTAATTCACTGCTTCATTACTGTTTGCAAACAGTAATCATCCTCTTGTCTGACTAGTTTTATTGAAAATGAAGATTACAGTAATGTTATTTTTCAAGTCTTCAGACACAGCTTCAGTGTTCCAAATTCATTCACACTATGAATGAATTTAAGTCTCTAAAAATACTTATATAGTGCTAAGGAAAGATTGGAAAAGATGATAACTGTCCATTTCTTACAGTACATTAAGCTGCCTTTGGGTCAAGGAAAATCTATTTTTTTCAATGATACAAATTGCAATAATACAATGAGTTGCTCTTTCTTTCTCAATGTTCTAAGCAACAATTAAAAAAAAAAAAAGCAAACAAAAAAGTTATGTTAAAGATCTAAATTCAAGAAGACAAAAAAGAGGACACCCATTTTTAATTCATTCCATTATGCAACATGAATTATGCAAAAATAAATGCTGTTCTCCAACATTCCTTAAAATTACTTTTAAAGCTAACCAAACAGTGTATCAGGACAAATCAGTCCTTTTTTAACCTTTCGAAGCTGTTGGGCTTTTTTTACAGCTCTTCAAAAAGTTCTTAAGGGAAGTTGATAACCATCACATCACAGATAATATCTATTATGAAACAAAAGCCAGCCCAAGAGTAAGGAAATGAAAATAAGATATTAACAGTCAATTCTTATGAGGTATTATGAGGTAAAGTACTGTATGGCTAAGCTATAGAATAAATATCAAAATTATCCATAAAATTGACTGAACATGAAAAATAAAATATAAAATCTCCCTGGACAGCTCTGTCACATGTTTTGATTTTTACCATGAAGCAGAAGTCCAAAGCCAACAAATTATTTGGATTTTAGCTATTTTCTTATTCACCCAAAGGCGTCGTAACCCGTTGAGAAAGATTTACGGCTCTCCATTGGGCATGAGTCTGGATGTGGACAAGGTGTAAAAATACAAAACCCCTTGAATTTCAGTGGCAGAGGACAAATGTCTCTGATTTAAAAAAAAAACATATATTTTTATGTCTCAGTTTTACAGTACTGCCTCAGGAGTACTGTGGTTCTGCTTCATTGTTCACTACTGCTGGACTGAGTTTCCCCCACCACGTAGAGGTCATCGTCCTCCGTGTGTTCAATTCACAAATACCAGTGAGCCTGTTTCAGGATTTCGGGGGTAGGTAGGTAGGTAGTGTACCTATGCAGCTGATTTCAGTTTTGAAATAAGTTCATGTTGATTTAACACTTTAAAACTTACACTGTATATCAGAGTCATACATGTTAGAAAAAAAAAAAAAAAA
>WHYT01013047.1:10767-57740 GCA_009806455.1 Tetrax tetrax
ATGCTTACAGTAGATTCTTAAATCCATCTTTAGCTACGAACTTCTGTTCCAAAAGTGCTGAGCTGCTCTGGATTGCATTAAAGCCACTGTAACATAAAATAATCAGACTGAGAATAGTATCAATGAGATTTAGATGCATTAGTTCTGAAAATGACAACTTTTAATACCTCTATACAGCAGCCATATAAGTACCATCGTCAAAAATAGGTCTCTTTAATACGCAGTTATTATATCTGTTGCAACTAAAATTCACTATTACTCCTGTTGCATGCGGAAGAATTTTTATTGCTGAAGTTTCTATGGGAATAACCTCTGAGACATCACCAGTACAAAGAAATGGCAAGAGCAATCTGTCTTAGATCAAAAACAGAAGCCAAAGTTGGAACAACACTAGAAATACGCTCTAAGGAGAACAGAAGACAGACATTGTAAATATTGTAAGGAGTGCCAGTGAGAGCTCATGGTGGGATTTGAATACTCACTTTCACTTTTTATTACTGTCCATTTAGCAATTGTCCTTGCAGAGGAAGCCTCTGCAGACTGCTCTACATTTAATAACTCCACATCTCCGTAAAATTAAACTCAGGTGAGTGAGCAGGACTGTATATCAACGCAGAGTAACACTTCTCACACAAGAGTCTACAAAACTGTGTGGCAAAACTGTACTGCCTAAAAGGCCAGTAGAGAGAGTTAAGATAAAAAAGCTGCTGAAGTGTATTCCTTAAACCAGACAGATCATCCAAGTCAAACACAGGAGTAATCAGGACAAGTCAGAGCCCTTTAAGGACAAGTCAGGCCCTTTAAGGCCCAGTGTATCTCTGTCTCCCTTCTCTCACTTTAGGTGACTGTCATTCATAGTTTTTGGTTAAAATAATTAAAATACATTTTATATGACATTTATAATCAGAGTTAAGAAAATGCTGTTTTGATTTGAATAGGTCACGCTGAAAATGTAAACTCTTTAAAAGTATGCGCAGTTTAATAGATCATATAAATAATGCAGGGGGCCTTTGTGGGGGAAAATTATAGCAAGGAATAATTATTTTGTCTGGCATGGTTTGCTTCCAGTCTTAGATTTCACTGCCATCGATTAAATGACTTTGTCAGCAAAAGTGTTATCAAAATTACATATTTTCCATCCATTGGCAGTGTAAACTCTCTAAGAAGTGATTAGCACTTGATATCAAAAGGAATGATTGTCATGGCTCAATTTAATTTAAAGTATGTATTACGATTTAATTGCTTACGGTAAGCTGACGTGTATGAGTGAGATTATTAGGAGTAAACAGGACTCTGTAAATGATATGAATGAGGGGATGGAGAACATCTGTTTTCAGGCTTTCCTGTCCTAATTTTGCTCTGTTGCCTAAAGGCACAACTAAGAGGAAAAGTGATGCAATTGTAGCCTTATTTTTTTTCCATATGCTAGGCTAACAGGACTGGCAGGTGGGCAGATCTTAGTCCCTGGGTGGTTTGAACCGCAGTAGCTGTGTTTTCACTATCAAGTTGTGTGGCCCAGCAGAAACCCACCAGGAAAGCTAGACGGTGCTTTGGTGCTGAAGACCTGAAGTCCACACTTTTACTTTGGGTGAGCTCTAGTCTCACCTGTGAATGCACCTCTCTTTAGCAGGTAGTGCAATGGATGCTCTCCTTGGGTGCATCTTCCAGTTTTGTTTCATCCAAAAAGTGAAACTGCTACTCTGCACGCTCCAAGATGACGCTGCAGTGCAATCAGCACACAGGACAAGGGGACAAGCAAGGAATTAGCTTCAACTGATCTGAACTGAAACAGCAACTCACATGTGCCCGGTTACTCCAGGGCTAAACAGTTTGCCAAGGCTGAATGGCCAAAAAAAATCCATTTTCTATCCATTTTGGCTGCCTGCCAGTCTGCCTCTTCTATCCAGTGACATTACACCACTGACAACGTTAAATCAAATTAGAGGAAAGTGTTGCATCCCCAGTCTAGCAGAGGACACAGTCCTGAAGTTGTGGCCCTTCTCAAGTGATAGCAGCCAGCAACCAGCTCTTCCTTGCTCTGAGAGGCAGCCAGTCCAACAAGGAACACAGAGCAGCTGGGAGTGTAGAGGGATCCCACACACAAGTATCTGTGCAACCAGGTACATTTTGTTGATCCTAGAAGACCTTGTAAGCTATATTGCTTTGTGGACTGTTCTGTTTGGTTGTCCTTTTGCTAACAGTGAAAGTCTTGTTTAAAGCATTGATATGTCTTCAAAAGTCAAAGTTTAAGCAAAAGGTATGATATTTATGTCTGTTAATTTTCATTACTTTCTCAACTTGCATGGCTTCTGCATGTTTTCTGTGCTAGAGCCAATATTAGGGTTAAGGTTAGGGTTAGTATGGGATACAATTTAGTTTCTTTAAATAGAAAATGTTGGATTATTTAGAATAATTTCTCCTCTATACAAGCAATCAAAGGATATTATCTCCGTCTTGAATTTATAGAGCCAGTTTCCTGTCTTGTGTAAAAGGCCTATAAAAGGCTTTTATTTCCAATGGACTTTGTATGTGATATTATTGCCCATTCTTATTCAGACAGAGTTGGTTTCTATATGTCCTATGCACACAAAGATCAGGAGTACCTTCAAGTAATAGCCTTTAAGTGCTGGAGGGAGGGAAATGTTTTCAAAATTTAAGATGGAGTTGTTCTCATATTGAGATTTTATTAAGCACTCCTCAGTCACAAAATGGAGTGCCTCAGACTTAACTTTAATATTTTTCTTAATATTAAAAGTGATTTCATGCTCCACAGAACAGCTGACATACCTGTTTAGTTCCTTCGTTTCAGAAAGGAGTATACATGACAGAGGAAATATCTGAAACAAAATTTTGCTAAAATGGCCATGGAATTATTGCAAAACATGTCAAAGATCAGGGAATGTGAATTGCTATAATCTTTACACAGCTGCGATGAAATTTGAAGAAGATCATATCTACAAAAATATCAGACACAAATAATGTTTTTCACATTACTACTGATTACATAAGGGCTGAAGCCTATTTCATTCTTTCAAGTAAATTCTGTAGGCACTGTCAAATTCTGTCAGCTACTTAAACAGTGTAATGTGTATCTAAATTTGGATTTTGGGCAATGTTGAACTATGAACAATGTTCAGGGGTCCGTGTTGGGCCTGGCCCTGTTCAACATCTTTGTTGGCGACATGGACAGTGGGATAGAGTGCACCCTCAGCAAGTTCACCGATGACACCCAGCTGTGTGGTGCTGTTGACACACTGGAAGGGAGGGATGCCATCCAGAGGGACCTGGACAGCCTGGAGAGGTGGGCCCATGCCAACCTCATGAAGTTCAACCAGGCCAAGTGCAAGGTCCTGCACCTGGGTCACGGCAATCCCAGGCACAAATACAGACTGGGCAGAGAATGGATGGAGAGCAGCCCTGAGGAGAAGGACTTGGGGGTGCTGGTGGACGAGAAGCTCAACATGAGTGGGCAATGCGCCCTTGCGGCCCAGAATGCCAACCGCATCCTGGGCTGCATCAAGGGGAGCGTGGCCAGCAGGTCGAGGGAGGTGATTCTGCCCCTCTACTCTGCCCTGGTGGGACCCCACCTGGAGTACTGTGTCCAGTTCTGAAGCCTCCAACATAAGAAGGACATGGACCAATTGGAGAAGGTCCAGAGGAGGGCCACGAAGATGATAAGAGGGCTGGAGCACCTTTCCTGTGAGGACAGGCTGAGAGAGTTGGGGCTGTTCAGCCTGGAGAAGAGGAGGCTCCGGGGAGACCTGATAGCGGTCTTCCAGTACCTCAAGGGGGCCTACAAGAAAGATGGGGAGAGGCTGTTCAGTAGGGCCTGTTGTGATAGGATGAGGGGTAATGGGTTTAAAATAGAGGGAGGTAGATTTAGATTGAATATTAGGAAAAATTTTTTTACAATGCAAGTTGTAGAACACTGGAACAGGTTGCCCAGAGGGGTGGTGGATGCCCCATCCCTGGAAATGTTCAAGGCCAGGCTGGATGAGGGTCTGAGCAACCTGATCTAGTCAGGAATGTCCCTGCTTCTTGCAGGGGGGTTGGACTAGATGACCTTTGAAGGTCCCTTCCAAATCTAACCATTCTATGATTCTATATGTTTTACCTAATGCATTACTAAGTTACATTATGTAGAGAGAGTAAGGATACTGCCTAAAAGCAAAACAACATACTCCAGTGGCTTGTGCTCCTCATGAGCACAGAAATACTACCTTTTTCTTTGCTGGGATGTGAGATTTGGGTCTCAATTTCTTCTTAGCAATGAGACTCTTTGGATCGTAATGGTCAGAAGAAAGAAGGTGTGAATGCTTAGGGTTTCTACACTTTTCTTCAGCTAAGTCTGTACAAAAAGCTGGTTTTCTGACATCTCTTCCTATAGCATTATTCAGAACGATATGTAGGTATGTGTATGTATGTGTGTGCAGTCACAGCTAATAAATCACTGGCACATGGAGTACCTACCAACTCAGCCCTCTGTGCTTTTTTCCAGTTAATCTATCTGCAGACAAATCTCCTAGTAAGTTAAACCAGCTCCAGCAAAGTTTCAGCCAAGTCGCAATACTTGCATTCTGAATATCTGACTGAATTCACACTGTCAAACATCTATGATGTAGAGCATTGCTCTCAAGCCAAAGTAACATGCAGACATGCATTTGTCTTGTTCACCCTTCCCTCATGCAATGTTTTAATGAAAGCCCCAGGCAAACCCTGACTTTCTGAATACCTTACTGATGAAGTGCTGTACTTTTTTCATGTTCAAAAATGAGGGACAAAAACAATTTTTCTTTTGTCTTTGGTCTCAATCATCTTATTTTGTCAGATTCAGAGTAGATAAATTTCCTTTCCAAGTCTTTCCCTATTTCCAGAGTTTTGTCCTGCAAGTACTGAGAAAAGGTGGGGGAAGAGCTGCAATCTGCAAACCTCTTCTTTTTGTGGCTTCAGTAGGGCTTCTCCCCTTTCCCTGCAAGAATGTTAGGTTATTCCAACCACATTTATGGGCAGTCATCCCTCCTTCAAGACAGGAATAGACTGTGGTATCCTGCAAAAAAAGCAGCACAGTGGAACCACAGATTCTGCATCCTGTATGCAGCTCTGAACCACACAACCACATCGGTCCCATAGCTCTTCCTAGACAAGAGTACATCAAAGCAGCAGGATTTTGCCCCTGCTTTAATCGCTCCTCTCCACTCACAAAACAGGATAGTATGATCTGAGCATCTTTTCTAGACACTCAAAATGCCTGTACTTTCTTATGGGCTCACATCCAAAGAAGTGAGCAACACTGGACAATTTAGCTTTCCTCCTTTGCCTCAGTTTCTTCCCCCATGAAATGGTAGATAGTAAAATCTATCTATATGGTGAAGGAGAGGAAAAATTTTAGGTTCAGAGATAAGGTGTGATGTATTTGAGCTGTCAGGTATTAAGTAGCAATAGCCATGAGAAATGCTGTTTGGTTTGCTACTGTCATTCCTACTTTTATCTTCCTCAGAGACATTTATATCTTTTTCCCTCTTGGTTGTTTTTTTTTTTTTTTTCTTTTAACACATTGTTTCCTTTTGTAGTTCTTTTTCCCTTTAAGTTGGTTTGCTTACGCAAGAAAATCTGGAGTATAAGGTGCTGTACATAAACCCTGGGAATTATTCATTCCATCTCATTTGGCCTTTATTTTCAGTAGGGCTCCAATCACCATTACTGTTCTCTTTTGCAAGTAATTTAATGGTTGAGTTCCTTTTCATAAGGGTCTTCATTGTCAAGTAAGTTCTTCAATTAATTCCCTGTTGCCCTACCAGTTCAGCTATAGTTGCAATGTAAACAGATAGGTTTATTTGCATCATTTAATGGTGGGATGTGTTTATAGAGTGTGTGTGGGAGTGTCATTCTACTTTTTTAAGCAGCTTTGTTCTGCAGGTACAAAGAGAAGAAAATTGTGTGTCAGGTACTGCTCTGGACCCTATCTGGGAGGAGAGCAATTTCTAACCCTATCCTTAGTTCTAAATTTGTCTGAGAGGAACTGAAGCCCATGATGCAAGGCAACTGCCTAAAATGTAGCGTCATTTGCTGTACAGAGAACTGGCTCAAAATTCAAGCCTATAGTGCATCAGCCTAGCAAATGCAGAGGAATTTCTTCATGATCCCTGAGCTGGAGGAAAGTTAATTCTCTGTTAAAATCATCTGCTCTTTCCAAAACTGCCTCACTAAAGACACAGCTCCTCTGGCTTTCACCTGTCCCCATTGTCCCTGGTGGGTGGCTTGGGGGCTTTCAGAGTCATTGCTCAAAAATGTCTCTTTCCAGTTTGCTACTTGGGCCCTTGCTGTCCCCTGTTATCCCCCTGGCTTGCATGATGGTGTACAACAAGTCATTTAGACTTTGTCCCGCAGTCTGTGAGAAGTTCACAGTCCTCTCCCTGGAGTTTGCAAATACTCTCCTCATGCACTCACCCTGCTATGAGTCTGCTCTCCATACCACGGCTCTACTCCAAGATTTTAAGCCAACCTTTCAGCACTGAGGTACAGTGCTCCTCCATGTGACTGGGAAAAGTAACTCCAGCCAGTGCCAGCGGTGAAAACAGACTATACTTTCTGTGATCTACTCATCATAGTAAAATTAAGTATAACCTTTAGACACGTCACAGTTGCTGTATAGAGCATGCATAAAGGAATGAGCTTTGTTCATATTGCTTAAGCAACCTTACTTCATGAATTGTAAACCCTTTAAAAATATATACACATACACTAGAACAACATTTTCTAAATGTCACGGCAGCACTGCTTCTTTGGAAAGATTATGTACATGTCTCATTCTGTAAAGGAAAGAGTGGGGAGGAAACTGACAACTGATTACACTTGCACAATAAAAAAAGAACTCTACAATACTTGAGTATGTGATGTATTTTTAAAATAAAATAAAATAGTTCACATTTTATGGCATCACCCTCAAGTCAAAGTGGATAGAGACAAGATTTCTGAACTTGACTGAAATGTAAAATCCTGTGATGGTCTTACAAGGATCTTCTCAGCAACTCCACAGGCTATTGGCATTCCAAGGTTGGAAAGGACCAGACCGGGGAAGATTGGAGAGCATTAACTCTGGTTTAGACTTGACCATTGTGTGGATTCCTTTCAGAGGAAATGATTGTACAGTCACTTTTGACATCTTTCCCATGTTTCATCCCCTAAACCCATAACTGGATGTTCATTCTGTAAAATATCAGGCAAGGCAGCAGCACTGTCTCTCCTTGGCTTGACTCCCACGTCATTATGAGATTCACAGACAGATCCACTTTTGCATAAATGAATGAAGTTCACTGGCTTATATGAAATGGAAACAGACTACATCTGCTAAGCAGGTGAAACACATGGTTGAACCCAGGAAAAGGAGATGGCCACAGTCACTTTGTTTATCATCTCTACTTGTTGACCAGTTCTGAAGCAAAGCGATTTGTGAGCATACAGTTCAGCTGTGAGGCAAAAAAAACCCCCTATGTTGCAATGTCTATGAAATAAGTCAACATTTTTGTCCCACCAGTCTTTTTTCCAAGGAAACTGTAGCGTGAAAGGGTGAAATGCTGCTTTTTTCATCCATGAGACTCTTGCTGTAAAGGGCAAGTTATATTCCCCATAATACAAACCTTTGAAGTTGCTGCGACTGAGAGAGCCTTTATGCTATGCTCCAATACTGTATTTTTACTTCTGATTACAAGTTACTTCTCAGGGATAATTTTCATGGAGCACTCAGTTTTGAATGGATTTCAAAATTCTGTCACTGGCCCTACCAATGCAGGATACCTTCCATGTCTTGCACACTGCACTGAAGAGTATCCCATCATAAAAGATGTAAAAGTCTAAATAGGATCTCTGAAAGCAAATATTTTGACAGATATGCCCTACCACTTTCCTAAACCTCTAAGTGTACTTGTTCAAGAATGGAGTCAGAAGAATATATTATTCCTGGACAGCTGCTCAGCAACCCCCCATGAAGTTAAGAGAGCTTTTCAAACTTATTGCAGTTGACATATGAGGTCCCATACTGTTAACGGAGACAGAGAATAATTTAATTTGAATTTCCTTTCCAAATGGCCTGAAGTGCTCCCATTAGCTAACTATAAAACTAAACAGTTCTTAATCTTCAATTTTGAGATTTCTTTTTTTTTTTTTTTGCGTATACGTGCACATATTTCCCACTGCTAAAAAAAGTCTGGAGTTTTGAATTGCTCTGTAAGAAATCTGCCCACCTGTGGTAATAACCTCTGTCATGCACATCTGTTTGGGCTAGGACTTTCTCCATTTAGGTCCCTGGCTTGTAAGGAGACTGATACTTTTTTTCCCCCAGTCTCTTTTTTATTCTTAGACAAGACACACCTCTATGGTACTTGATTGCCTGAATATTATTTCTCCATCATTGGACAGCAGCCAGACTGCCATTCCCCTCTGAGTAAATAACTTCAGATTTAATGAAAAATTCACGTTACAACAGGAGACAATAAAAAAAAAAAAAATCTGTCAAGCATATAATAGAAAATAGTTTATATTGAAATAGAAATCCACAGAGGAAGTCGCCGTTTTCCTTTTGAACTTTCGGTTTCTCAAAAACAAAATGGATCAAAATTCTCTTTGGTTTTACGTCTTGGGATCATTTGTGGAATTGAAAAGAATAGAGGATATTCTAAGACACAAGTTCATGAGGTTAAAGTTTAATGATAAATATTTCAAGTGAGATAACAAAGGGCAAAATGTCATAATTCTATTGCATAGAATTTCTACAAGAAGGAATAAAGAATATATATTTATCTGAGTGCATTGTTGTCTCTATGCTTTGATATCTTCATTCCATTTTGGTTGATTCTGAAAAATCTCTATCACACTAAAGCCCAAGCAATGTTACAACATTGTAATATTTTTACTACTAGGGTGCAGGTAGTTACTGTCACATCGCCTCATTGTGGTACCTCTCTCCTTTATTTTTCAACAGTCTTGGGAGTCAGGAGAGGTCCCAGCCAACTGGAAGCTGGCAAATGTCCCAATTTTCAAGAAGGGTAAGAAGGAAGATCCTGGTAATTACAGATCTGTCAGTCTCACTTCAGTGCCTGGTAAAATTATGGAGAAGGTTATTCTGGGAGTTATTGAAAAACACTTGAGAGACAGCATAGACATTGGTCATAGGCAGTACAGGTTCACAAGGGAAAAGTCCTGATTAACCAACTTAATTTCCTTTTATAACAAGGTCATCCATCTTGTCGACCACAGGAAGCTAGTAGATGTGGTCAGTTTGGATTTCAGCAAAGCTTTTGATAATATCTCTCACAGTATCCTTCTGGATAAAATGTTCAGCAATACAGCTAGACATAGTACATGGGGTGAGTAATTGTCTGATGGGTTGGGCTCAAAGAGTTACAGTAAACAGACTTACATCAGGCTAGCAGCCAGTCACCAGTGGGGCTTCCTGGGGCTTGATTTCAGGGCCAGTTCTCTTCAATGTTTTTATAAATGATCTGGATGTATATCAAGTAAGTTTGATGATGATACTAAACTAGGAGGAGCTGTGGACACCCTTGAGGGTAGAGAGACCTTACAGAGAGATCTAGATACACTAAAGCGCTGAGCAATCACCAGTTGTATGAAATTTAGTAAAAGCGAGTGCTGGATTCTCCATCTGGGATAAGCAATCCTGCTTATACATACAAACTGGGGACAAGAGTCTGGAGAGCAGCCCCATGGAAAGAGATCTGGGGATCTGGGTTGATGACAAGTTGAACTGAGTTAACAATGTGTCCTGGCAGCCAAAAGGGCCTACTGTGTCCTGGAGTGCATCAAGCACAGCGTAGCTATCCGGTCGAGGGAAGGGATTGTCCCAACCTGCACTGCACTGCTGCAGCGCCACTTAGAGTACTGTATGCAGTTTTGGGTGTCTCAATATAAGAAGGGCATCAAACCATTAGAGTGTGTCCAGAGGAGGGTGACCAAGATGGTGAAAGGTCTCGATAGCAAGCCTTATGAGAGTGGCTGAAGTCACTTGGTTTGTTCACCCTGGAGAAGAGAAGGGGTGACTTCATTGTAATCTATAGATTCCTCAAGAGGGGCAGTGGAGGGGGAGGTGCTAATCTCCTCTCTCTGGTGACCAGCGATAGAACACCAGGAAATGGAATGAAGCTGCATCAGGGGAAGTCCAAACTGGACATTAGGAAAAGATTCTTCACTGAGAGGGTGTTCAGTGACTGGATCAGGCTCCCCAGGGAAGTGGTCACGGGACCAAGGCTGTCAGAGTTCAGGGAAAGTCTGGATGATGCTCTTAGCCATATGGTTTAGTCCTGCAAGGAGCAAGGAGTGGGACTTGGTGATCCTTATGAGTCCCTTCCAACTTAAGATATTCTATGTTCTATGATTCTAACTTTATTTCTAAATAAGAACTGTCTCTCACTCCGTTTTATGGTGATTTTGATGTTTTGTTTTCAGATTAATACCTGTGATGGCTCCTTCAACAGCACACAGATAGATTGTTGTCCTGCTTTTTAGGCATCCTATCTCTAGATGAGAACTAAACGTACTTCCCTCCAGGCAATCTGTAATTTGTATGGGATCAACCATCAACTCCTTTATCATAGACCATGGAGGGGAGAGGTGATAAATACAATTTTCAGCGATTTTTTTTTTTAATAAGCTGGATGATGCTGGGTTTTACTACAGCACATTTTACAACTGGCCGATAGTTTTGTTTTAATAGAGTTCCTTCTGGTAAAATATTTTCTAACAGTTTCTTACAGGACATGACATGTGCTTAAGCAACAGCAGCATAACATATGTAATATTAAAGAGCATACTGTCTGAAATACAACTGATGTGTCAAAGTTGTCTAGAGTTTAGCTACATCAGTGAGTAGAAGACACCGAGAGGAAAGATCTGCAGAGCAAAGCAGTTGCTGCCAAGCACATACCATCCAAACTGGAGACTTGCCGGGAGATTTTATTTTACATTTGTTTTTGTTTGGTCCCATGGACTGAACTCCTGCTGGTGTGTGGAGGGTGTTAGGTATGCTTTCGAGGTGCATCTTCCCATCCACATTCATCTGAAAGGACTCAGAGACCACTCCATAATGCAAACTGAAGCAAGGTCAGTGGAAACAACTGGGAGATTTGCTTCCAAAGAGCCCATCTGATCTGACCAAAAACACTAATAGAGGTGGACCCAAGGGAGAGTGGGATGTCTCAAAGCAATATTGCCTGTGGTGTTTTCATACTCTCGTTTTACTCAGTATAAGACTTTAATGACTCAAAACTGTGCTGTGAATTTAGGAGGTTTAGCATTAAAGAACAATGCTATTTGAAAAAAAAAAAGCTAGGATTATGACTTATGTGATACGTGTACTTTGAAAACACATATAAAACATTGAACATTGAGGCTGATTGGCAGGGGGTTTTGCTTTGTTGATTTTTGCTTTGTCCTGTGAATAACACGGAAGGATAAATAATAATGAATTGGAGAATATGTACAACACGGTCCATCATCCCTTTTTGTTTCTGATTTTGCAGTAGAACTTTACTGTTAAGTCTGAGTTTGGTGTTTAGTTCTTTGGGTTTTTTTAGTTCCCCTAGCAACCATAGTGTTGTCCTGGTTACAATGATACACATGCTTAGTACTATATTGTAGGAATTTTCAAGCACGAGCATCTATCACACTGCTGCAGTGAGGTGGCGGAATGAAGACGTAGCAGTAGATAGTTCAGCAGCTGCCTTCCGCTCCTGAACTGGCTACATCTGGAGATAAAGCAAAGTTTTATGTAACAACTTCAGATTCCCCACCCCGTGTTTTTCTCACACTGTTTTCAGGTGTGCCAGATTTAAATGCTATAGCTCTGTTGCTAGGGGAAAAATCTCATGCTGCTTTTTCCTTTCAGTGTATTATAAGCCCGTCTCAGACCTTGTATTGCTTAAAGCGGTGAGATGGTGCATGATAAGGCAGAGAAAACAAAGCTGTTATTTTTAAGCTCACAGCTCAGATCAAGTTGCCTCCTTGAACAAGATTATCCTTTCCTCTGATCTTTAAAAAATACATTTATAGTAAAATGCCTACATTTTACATTTTAAATAGCTTCATCACTTTTCTCCTATATCTTCCAGTCCTCTAGAAGACATTTATTTCACATCAGTTGCTGAGATTTCCCACTGCCTTCAATTTCTAGAGTACAGAGAGGAAGATTGCAGTTTGTATTTTCAAAGCCATAGGTTACAGTGCTTGATTTCCTAAATAGTCAGCCTTGGTATCGACACATTGGCTTCTAGAAAGTCATTATCGTTACAAACTGCTTCTGAAAAAAAACTTATCTCCTTCCGTTCCCTCTCCTGACCACCTGCAGTGTGCAAAAATCCCTTTGCTTACTATGCCTTTAAGTAATACCTTTGCCTCAGACGAATGAGACAGTATATTCCCATATGGAATTCTTTCTTTGTGCCTCATGAGATAGTGTTATCATGATGACATCGCTGCAGGATAACCAAGTGACAGAGCAAAACACCACAAATTTTGTGGAGCTGATGTGTTTAATTCTGTTTCCACTACTGAATATTGATTTGTAGGAACATAAAAAGATTAATTTGATCACTTCTTGTCACGTGATGAGAAAAAGGCTATATGTACCCCAGGAAGGACAGAGCGTAACAGTCATCTGTTAATGACTGTGCCTATTCTTAAACATTGCAGGGAATTCTCCTTGGGCAGATGTCTTTGTATAAAACACACAACGTCTTCTTTCAATTTCCCATTTGAAAGTCACAATTTTCTTTTCAAAGTGCCTATTTTAAATTAAGTTAAATTTATTTTAAGTTAAACAACTATTTTAAGTTAAAGAAAAGAGAGAGGGTTCTAACTCGGTAAGAGGTTTTGTTCAACTTTTCTATCTTATCAAAACTTAATCTTCTTGTTGAATAAGTTGCCTTTTGCATCTCCTCCCCATCAATTTTCTCTGTTTAGTTACAGAATAAAAATAACTTTTACCCATTTGTATTCCTGATAGCATGTGAAACCTTATCATACTAAAATGGTAAATGGCATTCTGCGATGTTTTTCATCTGTGTTAGGAGCAGTCTTTTCTAGATTGTATTTCTGAAAGAACAGTTTCTACCATCCATACTTGTTTTTATCTCTCTGTTATATCTTAGCATCAGTAACACATCAAACACAGAGTTGCTCTCTAGATTTGCAAGTGGGTGGGAATGAAGTAGAGTCTAATCTCTGCTCACAATTTGCGGCTTCTACAGGAATAACAATACTGTTGCGAGCCTGCTTCAGCACTAGCTTTTCTTAGTATGTAGATTGTCTCAGAGTGCCATCGTGAAGTTAGCAGAGAACAAATTCAAGTTTCAAATGACGAAAAAAAACCATAGGAAATACCGTATTTCTCTAGGAATGAGAAGCATTGCATCCTACCTGTGTTCTGCCATGTGCCCTGGCATCGTCCAGCACATGATGTTACAAAGAGGGGCCCACTCGGACACACATCACTTCAGCAGAAGCTAGCTAAGTAGTTAACGTGGTCCCATGAGTAAGGAATTCTTTTATGGTTCTCTGCTCACTAATTTATACCTTGCAGCATATTTGTTTATACTTTGACAATGTGGCATTACAGTTGATCACGGAGATATCCAGCCGTTTAAGAAAAGCATGCCAGGATTTTTTTTCCCTCTGATCTTCTGCAGCAGTAATTTCTATATACTGACAGCCACTCAGGATTTTGAAAGCTCTTAATCATTACTGTAAAGGTGAGTCTGGCAAGTAAAGTTTCTTTGAATGTTGCCTCACTGTGAATGACAAGGTTATAAAACCCACTATTGTTGATGCATTAGTCATGTTCTGGAGAAACAAGTTATGATGTATATTAATGACTTAGCTACAAAGTAAATCTTTTGCATTATTAAAACAGCTGTACACATATTTATGGATTACTATAACAGTCAATAAAGTAACTGAGTAGAGAAGGAAAGAAGAAAATGACAAGACTGTACCTTGAGGTTTTATTTATATATTGTCCCTGTCTGAAAAAGCTTATCATGTCCTGTAGGAATTAAACTTCGGTCAGAAAAAAATTATGTGGATAGGCTTTAAACATAAGAGAAATAGAACTATAAATTACCTAAAAGAAAGTATGTGAAGTATAGTGACTTTTCTTTGCTTTTTTTTTTTTTTCTCTTTCCACGGAGTATTTCCTAATGGACAAAATTGCCTTTTCCCTCATATAAGTGCATCTGTGACTCTGTTTCAATGAAGACCTAACGAATGGACCTAGGTATAGAGAGAGGGAATCACTCTTTGACTTTCTACAACTTTTAAAATCAATCATTTCCTGCTTAAAAAAAAAAAAAATCAAATTACCAAACCAAAAAAAAGTACACAACAAAAAATATAATTAAGATCTGGGTCTGATCTTTTTGTACGGCAACGTTTACATTCAGGAAGTTTTGACCAAAGTGTCCACCTCATAAATTTTAACAAGAATTCTGTTTGAGTGTCCATGATTATTAGATGTCCTCATACTTAATATGAAGAATGAAGTCATCTTAGGAACAAGTTCTCTTATTTATATTAAATAGTGACTTATTCCATGGAAAAACTTACTGGCTAGAGTGGCAAATGGATGGTGGGTGTGAAATATCTCTGTTACATGTCCTTCAAGAAAATAAGAATTTGTTTAAGTTTCTGAGCTCTTTCACTTCTATAAATTTCAGAGAAGTATATGAAGATGGTAGAAATAAGAGAGTGCATCCCATCACAGGGAACAGCTTGAACAATGCCTAAAAACCAATCTAATTGACTGTTACAGCCAATGAATCTATTGTGTTAGTGAAGGAGAACAGCTTATAATGGCCTTTCTGCATCATTTTAAAGGATGAAAAGCACATAATTATGATTGATATTCTCATTTCAGTTACACTGTTCCTATATGGTTGATACAAAAGATTGTTAACAAAGTTTGTGTTAGAAACCTTAGCTGCAGGAAGATGGAACAAATAGGTTTCATAGAATCATAGAATCATAGAATCACATGGTTGGATGGGACCTATAAGATCATCTAGTCCAACTGTCTTCCCACTACCATTGCTTCCAGAGCTACTAAACCATATCTTGTAGCTCCTCATCAAGCCGCCTCTTAAACACTGCCAGGGACAGCGACTCCACCACCTCCCTGGGCAGGCCATTCCAGTGCCTGACCACTCTTTGTGAGAAAAAGTTTTTCCTCACGTCCAACCTAAACCTCCTCTGGTACAACTTGTGGCCATTACCTCGGGTCCTGCTTGTTGCCTGGGAGAAGAGGCCAAACCCCTGCTCATCACAACCTGAATGAAACAAACAATGGTTTGTTGAACTTGCATCGGAAAAATGTTCCACCCTGTCCCTAACTTGGTTACAGTTTCTAAGACTTAATTTTTGAGGTGACAATGATTAATTTTTGTAGACTCCTGAGCTGTTGTATATTTAGCTTTAATAATTGGGTTCACATTTAATCTTCTCCAGATGTTATGAGAACTGTGTTCTAAGTAAATTATTTCTTGTGTCAATATCAAGCTTTCATTTTTATCTTCTAGTGAAATTTGAATACCTTGTCAAATTGGAGTGAAACTCATTCAGAAGAGTCAACAAACTGAATCCTCATAATTTTGATCCAACCAGATGAAACATAACAATGACTCATATTTATTTACACGATGGAAAGATGCTCCCATGTTTTTCTTTAAGCTTCTTTTGGGGTGATGCTGGAAGGATGAAGAATGCTTTGGACATAAGTAAAATGTAGCAACAGATACTACCACAATAGACTCATTGGCTGTACCAGCTGATCATACTGCTAGTCATCTATTGTTCCAGTTGTCCCCTAGGAAAAGATGCATTCTGTTATTGCTGCTCCTTGAATGCCTAAAAACATGTGCAACACCTCAGCAATCTCTACAAGGTTTTATTTTGCAGAAATGCAGGAAGAGTATTTTGGGAAGGCAGAAGGAACCAAGCATATGCAGAGAATTTGTAAACTATTTCTTTTTCTGAGGAGAACAGAAATGTGTAGGCTGGAGGGGAGAAAAAATTACTTGCTTTTGTCCTTTATTTAGCAGCACCTAAAGTCTTTAACAGTAGATGTAAAAAGGTGCAATACAGATTGGACAGTTCATGCAAGAGATCTTATGTTAATGTTTTTCTAATCATAGTTGCTCAGAACAGCACATTCACTGTCTACTAAGTGCATCAACAGATCATATTTACTGACTTTTCTGTCCCTCATTTGTGACACCCCTCGCTATTCACCACAGTATCCCATATCTAAATGAATGTTCAGCTTCTTCACTGTCAAGTGTCTGCAGTGTAGCTCAATCACCTACTCCAGAAAGAGCAAAATCGGCAAAGACAAAGGTGTTTTGATTTGGGTGAATCTTATGCTCGATGTCCCTGTGTCCTATTGCATCCCCTTCTATGCTGATGGTTCCAACATCTAGATCAAATGTATTTTTCAACAGTATTTTTTTTTTCCAAGAAAAATTATTTTCCCATTCTATCTCTATTCTCTTTGCTGCCTTGTATCCTAAAATATAAGCAGTTGCAAAGCTACTAAAGAATACTAAAGAATAATAAAGGCATAGCAACAAGCAAAGCTTTAAACAGTTTCTGCCGATCTCAGAGGTCTGGTTATTTTTCAATCCTCCATTTTATTAATAAGAAATGTCTCCAATTCACCTAAAAACTTTCAGGCCGGGAAAAGTCACCATACATATAACCAAATATGAATTACCAATATTCATGGTAAGGATGGGAAGAAAAAGAAAATTGGATAGAAGGAAGAAAATAAACAGAATTTTCTCTGAAAAATACATGGGAACTGTCACTATACCACAGGTTAGAAAAGAATGCAAGGGAAGAAGAAAACATGACTTGGGAAGAATGGTGTATAAGTTGCCAATTAATCCTCAAGATTTATACCATGATGTAGTTCATTGTAGAAATTAGTCATCTTGGGTCTCTTTGCAGTTAATTCATGTAGTTATCTGAAGGCTAAATGAATGATTAACATGAGGAAACAGTGAGTTAGAGAGATTTAAAAAATAGAGGGAAAGTAGTTAAGAATTTTAAAAGGGCAAGGGAAGGCATAGAAGTCCAAAAGCAGGAGGGGTGGGGAAATTGATACATGAGACTTGTGGATTATACTAAAATATCTCACAGATAAAAAAAAAATTATCCATCTTACTATTTTCTGAGACAGAAGTCTTGCCATAAGCCAGGCTCCTTTTTCTTGAAAGGGAGGATAATATTCTGTATCTGTCAAAGTTAGTGTCATCAGATTAGCCTCTGAAGCAGGTCTTCTTTGCTTGGTTTATATATTATTTTAAATGTGATCATCATTATTCAAATTCACATATCTGTGTAGTGGATGCATTTTAGCTGATGAGGTGGAGTTCATAGTTTAGCTGATGATGTATTTAGCACTATAGCAAGAAAGAAATCCTCTTTTGTGACATGGCCAGTGTATATGAGAGTATTTCTTGCTTTGTAGAACTTTGCACTATCTGTCAAATTATTAATTTTCTGAGTAGAGTGTTGATGGATTCATGCTTATCCACTAATATCTACGTTGGATTTGATCGACCTGAATTCATTTCTAGCAGTGTCATCCTGGTTGGCTTATACATCATATGACTATTAAATTCTATTCTCTGGAGAAAAACACCACCATATAATAATATGTTTCGTGCTTGTTTCTGTCTCTGCAGTTTCATATATGAAAATATGTACATACAACTTTGTTGCAGTACCCTGAAAAATCAGCAATCTGAAAATCAAGTTAGATGAGGTCCTTCTGCACCCTTCTGCTAACTCACAACCGTGTCCACTCCACCAGCTTTTTTTTGTAAAGTTTTTCAGGCCTAGGGCCAACCGATGTACCTTCAGGAAATAGTTTGGTTTAGTGCGTAAGAAGTCTGACTCATTCTTGCAAAGTTGCCCTAGGGTGAATAGTAGTAAATACCACAAAACTTCTTTTAAGGACTATGTTCTAATTTATCTGAAAAATGACTTAAAAAATGACATACACTTAACTAAAATTTCTGAGTCATACCTGCTGAAATAAATTTTCACTGCTATCTACCACTGTTATCTGTCAATCTATATTCTTTCAATTTTTCTCTGAGTAGGAGTAGATTGTTGTACAGGTATTTACTAGATGGGGTGGAAAGCTGGCAGCCTATTTAAGCTAGCAAAGTAAATATCTCCTAGTGGTATCTCTGTCAATAGCCCCGTATGCTTTTTTTGCCCGTGTGAAGTTAATATAGAATAAGAAATACTAAGAAGGTAGGCAAGAGAAAATAGTTTCTCTCTTTTGACAGGCAACCCAAGTAATTACTTTGCAAATTACCTATGAATTTTGTCCACCCTTCAATAGAGGAGACTGCATCAGTAAGGTCACTTAGTATGAAATTTTATGTTGCCATTAAATTACAAAAGAAAAAATGAAGGATAAAAATATAATTATATTTGAATTGCTGAATTTTCTGCCTTATTCATTATAATAGCTTATTTCAAATGCCAAATTTTATTCTTTCACTGATTTAAAAAAAAAAAAGAAACCTGGAAAGAATTAAAAGGATTTACATAAATTTAAAAAGTGACTAACAGGTATACTTCATAAGTTATTTAAATACTCTCAGTGTGTGTTAAACATGAATGTGTTGCTTTGTACTCCCAGCGAATCAGCTGCATTTGACATTTTATAAAGGCTTTGTTAGAATCTAGTCAAGCAACTCATCATTCAAATTAAATTATAGCTAATGTAAGATTATATGAACTTTTCAGAGATCCTTTTCTCCTTACAAAGTTCACAACATTTATGTGCTTCTCAAGTTCAGTTCTCAGTTTTGCTTACCATCCCAGTTCTAAGATGACATACATGAGGACACTTTTCCATTGTTGCATTTGTTCCTTTGTGTGTGTATTGTAATTTCTGTTTCTATGTATATTCTATGCGAATATACAAAAGGAAAAGATCATGTATATGGCACCCCCCTCACCATATGCATCATATGAAGAATTTACCACCAGCAGCATCACAATAAGGATTTATCGACAGGATTTTGTGGTGGATGTTACCAGTGAAAAAATAGTGAAACTAGTATATCTTCTCTAATTTATATTGCATATCTCAAGCATGCATCACACAGATTTTATAGATTTTTAAACACCATATCATTTCCATCAGAGTTACCCAGTCTGCTTTCCATGTAATGCATACCAGTTGATGCTGGTGTTACTACTGAATTGCTGTGTCCAGTCATGACATCCACTGTTCAGAAAAGACGTTGAAACAGCGAAGGGGGTTTACACAGAAAAAAATATAACTCAGAAAGACACTTTAAAGAAAAACACATTATTTCATTTAATCACTTTAAAGAGAAGATTAAGGGGCGACAGCATTCTCTGGGAACAAAACTTTGTTCATCTGTTTTGTTTTTAATAGTGAAAGCAAAAGTGATTTCTTAGGTTTTTGAAAACTCAGTAGGAGCAGTATTTCTCATTTCTGGACTGGATTTTTAATTTTCTTTGCATTTTGATTACTGACATTCAAAATCCATCATCTGTGTTAGAGATTGAGTGATTCAAGTGGCAACATTTACACTCTCTGTCTGGTGGTTATTTCTCTAAACTATAGCCCATTGTAGATCTGGATAAGTACTATTTGGTTTACAAAGTGAAAATTTATCCCTTGAGATACACACACAATCATTAAAATGTCTGGGAAAGCCCTCCCACAACGGGCCATCATGTTCCTCCTGCCACTTCCTCTGGACTGTATATCAAAGCTGATGGAATGGAGAAAGTATTTACATACGGTTTTTGTATGCTTCAGGCACGCTGAGTCTGACTGGCACTTTTACCATTTCTACACTCATTTGTGAAGGCTATGCTAATCTATACTATCTACCTACAGCACTGTGAATGTACACACATACAGATAGTAAGCTGCAATAGAGAATCACTTAAATCATTAGTAAGTACAAAAGTGCTCCTTATTAAACTAAGGTTTTCCTCCATCATATACAATCAATCCATATAAACTGTGCTCTGGACTTAATCCTTCTTCACTGACTCCTGTCTTCACTTTAATTCTGTGAACTGCAGAGAATTTAATAGCAGCTTCTCTTAATCACCAGAGTAATTTCATCTTGGAATAAGGAAAAGCTGTGGTGAGAGGCTTTTCCCACTTTCTTTGGAAAGCAGAATGTATTCTTTGGGTCTAAACGATTGATTAAATGTCCATCACTGTTTATGGTCCTTCTTTAGACAGACTTTCAATCAATACAGCAACGTCCCTTTCACCCGTACTGTCACAAAAACATGGCACGTACTTCTAAATGTAACCCTGAACAATGAACTAACTGAGCAGGGAAAACAGAAAGGCTTCTATAAGGGTAATTTGGGATTGAAACCTTGTAAAGAAAGAGAATAGCACAAATGGGCTCTGGGCGGACTACAGTTCATGCTTGCTCTAGCATCATATACATTTTCTTTGACAGAATTGCCAGTCAATTACCAAACAGTGAAGATGATAATACAGGGGAAAATATTCTGTGAAGCAGCTTTCATTGGTACAACCTCAACTCATTGGACCAGGGCTGGTGTGGAAGAGCTCCTTCTATCTGATGCTCTGTGGAAATAAAGAGCTCATCTGGCTTGTATTGAATCTCTCCAAGAGAGACCTTAACTGCTGTCTGGCATTTAGGATGATTTTCCAAGGCTACTAAACATGTATTTCTGCTCTTTTTCCTTTCCCTTCCTCCCCACCTTCCTACACATGTGTATAACATTACTCAGCAATTTAAATGCTCTCCAGGCAGTGGTGGAGGATTTTTTGGCTGGGAGCTAAGTAAGGATATTTGAAAATACAGAGGAAACATGACTGAAAAGAAAACTCAACCCAACACTGGCGTGATACAACGAAAGGAGCCCAGGGAGTCAGCTCATTATGTCAGCCACAGAAGATTTGCAGATGGAACTGTTGCTGGTAGCTTGATTTTTCCTGTGAAATGGCAGAACTTTATGTATTCTTCTAAATTGAGCAGAAGACTGTAAGAAACATACCACTCCACAGCCATTTTTTTTCTGAAGTAGCCTGCAATGTCCCAAATTTTGGTCAAATGAGTCTTAAGAATGTGACAACATAAAGGCATCTCAGCTGTCCTCTACACAGTGTTGAACGGTTTTACTAAGACTTTATTTTCAGCATTTGAAAAAATAAGGATGCTTTTCTCCAGAAGAGCAAGAGCTTCTACAATGTCTGCATTCTTAATTCTTAAATGTTCAGGACAGGTAATTCCCTTTCTATAGGTGTGTATAAACACACCACTTCTTAATGAACAATGTAAGCTTTGCTCATCATCAGTTCTACCCACAAAGTGAAAAAACTACATAGTCAGAAAAGTATAGTCACACAGTAATTGTGCTCCATATGAGTGCTTGTATTAACAGACCGGCAACAAGCTATCGTGCCTTTCTAATTGGGCTACTGCCAGTAATAGTGTTAGAGAAGACGCAGGTCCACTGTTTTCAGCCATTGAGCCAGGGGTAGTTCTCCTCAGAGAGAGCCCAAATTTCAGCTTCTTTCCCAACCCTGCTATTAAACTCTCTTCGTGCAGCCCTGTGGCTTAAGTGTTTTAACAGCTCTCCATCCCCAGCCAGAAAATATGTAGTTGTCCCCATCCTGATGAAGCTGTTTTGCATATTTCCAATTTTTAGCTCTTTTCTAGGCTTGTCATAGAGGGTGATTTAATTTTATAATGTGATACCAAGCTTAAATGATAAGTGATAAGTATAGCCTGATAAACACAGCGTACTGGTACTTAATGTATTCATCTCCACCCTGCAAGTCTAAAAACAATGATCAGTGATTGGAAAATAAGCTTAGCATGATTTTATTTATGGAACATAGTTAATGAATTTGTTTTTCACTGAATAATTGGAGTAATCAACTGAAATAATAGTAGAAGTATAAGTAAACAGGTCAGATCAAGTAAATTTTTAAACATTCATTCCAAGATGTCTTTCAACCAATTTCTCTCTCAGGGGTTGTATAGCATTTTCTTGTTGGTTTGTATTTTCTTTTCTTCGTGTTTCTGTCCAGGATTCAAACACAGGTTATGATAACCTCTATGGGCAATTGACTTCTATTGCTAATAGACATAACGATCAGTTTGCAGGGTTTTCTTTTCTTATTGCCTTTCAGTGTAGGAATTGATATAAAAATAAAAAGTAACAGTTCGTAAGATTCTTTACAAAGGTGGCTGACTCTTCTACTCTATGTCTTCAAACAAAACTGAGAAATAAAGTGGTTGTTTTGCACATTGTCATAAAATTCATTCACCTTCAATTTGCCTACAATAGGAACCTAGAAGCTGTAAAATGAGCTGCCATATGTGCCATAAGCCACTGCCAGGCATCAATGCCAGTCTGATGAGTACATAAGATTACTTTGAGACGTGTACACTGAAACATATTCACTAACTCTTCAGACAGGCTTTCCATGAACCTCTGTTTCAAACAAACAAAGCCAGAAAAATTAGAGATTTCCCTGAAGGGGACACATCCAGGAAAGGAAAATGGCATTTGCTAGTATTGGCTGATCTTAAACCATCAAGGAATTTAAAATATGCCAAGTAATGCTGAGCAATTGCTTTTTAAACTCATAAGCCTTGAAAAATTACAAAAACAGAATTTAATCTGCATATTGGTAACCTTTAGGTTAAGACAATTATCTGAATCGGATCTTTGCAAGTTGCTAGAGGGTATTACATGTCTGTGCCTATTTGTCAGAGCTTTCTTTTTTCAGTCTTCAAGATGCACCACAAATTATTATTTGAGCTTTGTGGATTTTGCTGTCATGAGCCTCAGTTAGCATGACGGCTCCTATAATTTGCTACTGACTTTTACATCTATTTCATCTGCTCCCAAAGTTTTCACAATTTTTCAAGCTTGCTCATGGTATATAATGAGGCAAAAGTGCAGAGATCCTCAAATTAGCATCAACCCAAGCTAGTATTTCCACAAGGCACTGTCCTCTGGTCAAGAAACAGCCAGCAAAGAAGCAGAGGTTGTTAGCATAGACCCATGGCTGCAGTGCTTTGGGACTTGAGCCAGGTTAGCCCATGCCAGATCAAAACCAGAAAAGATACCAAGCACCAATGAGCCACAGTAGCTGTCAATAAATTCTAAACACAAGTGTGAGCATGATTTACCTTTTCAGTACCTTTGTCCATCTCAGTAACAACTGCTGAATGTCATGAAGAAGGCCATGTCAAGCAACTGGTTGGGTTGCACGTTGCTTAATGGTGCCAACAATCATAATCAGTCCACGAAAAATGTGTGTTTCTGTTTTCTGATGTGGCTTGTTTTGCTGGTTTTGTATTTTACTTATCTATTTATGCACAGATAAGTTTACTAAAACCTAATTTAACAACCTCAGGACTTAAAATAAACCATCTGTGGGAGTGATAGATAGCTAGAAAAATTTGCTATATATTAACATTCATCTTACATTTGTGACCATTAACCTTATTAATATATACACTAACCCTGGTGATGAACCTAACAACCTGCTTTATTCTTTGTTTGTTAGTTACTAAACCTTATTTTCAAAAACATTTGTAAACACTCATTCAATTATTTGTAAGCACCAACAAAACAGAGGCTGTCTGCTCTGAAGGCCAGAGCAGGAAGAGATATTCAGTGGCTGCAATTGCAGCAAACACCTCAACAACAACAACAACAACAACAAAGGAAATAAAATTTAAGTGCCTGGCAACTTAATTGAAGTCTTGCAATGCAAAGAAACATACAGTACCTTGATTTCTCAAAGACCAGATTTGCCTCTCTTCAGAAATTCGTAATGAGGTAGCTTCAGCAAACTTCCCCCCTACCCCTCCTCAAACCTCTTTGCATCGGGAAAAACTAAAATCTTGTTAACCTGTGCTAAACATAGCCTGTTTCAACTGGAGAGAGGGCTTCTACAGGGATAAATGCCATCTCTACAAAGCGCTCTTCCCTGGCTGGTAAGGTCCCCAGGTTAATACTTATAAATAATGCTTTTGATTTATGTTATAGGCAGCTGTAACAGATGAATGGCTTTAATTTATGAAGCTGGAAAATCAGCATTTTTTAACAAAAAATAAATTCTTTCCTTGCCACTGCAACTGAGAAGGTTGAGTGAGGCTTACGTGAACTCTGTAACAGATCCGTAACACAGAGGAGCTGTGGCTGGCCCCACCAAAATGACGGCTGGTTTCTGTGTCTGATAGTAACAGTGGCATATATCATTCATTAGGTGCAACAAAACACAATTAAATAATCCATGATAGGATTTTTTTTTTAATATCTGCTATGTTTGAAATGTCAAGCAGAGAAATTTGACTCAAAATTCAGCCTTCCTTATCTCTAATTAGTCTCACCAAAATCTCACATGGGAGATGAAAACGGAAGTGATATTCTATAATTCTTACAGCTTTTGGATGGTTTTGGCCAAATATTGAGCATTCTCAAATCCACCAAACTCAAGTAAAATTGCCTTAATTGCCAGGTTAAGGCTCAAATATGAAATATTGCCTATGACGATTAAAGATTGACAGTGTTACAAAGCAAAGGCACCAGGCGGATAAACCCTGGCTGTATCCAGCCATAAAGAAAAACTCTGCTGGCCCCTGGCGTGTTTCCATACCCCATACTCTGAAAGTTAATCAGGTGTAGTAAGGAAATCATATGTATCCTGCTTTATTTTCCCACTGGTGACACTAATTACCTGTAACCATAGCTTAAATTTACCACAGGTTGTGTCACCTGAGACATGTATTCCTATCCCTGGCACAGATATATCTGCAACTGACCCTTACTACGTTATTGATTTCTCATTTGGATATGTGCTTTGTGAGTGTAATGTGTTTTTTGTTTTCTGCCATTGCTCTCAGATATCTGCTCTCCCCCTATTTCATCTGGATTCCAGACAGTTGTAATAACCAACAGATGGGACAGCAGTCTTCTGTTTGCCACTCCTACACTTTCTCACTCCCCAGAGGACCAAAAGTTCTTATTATGTAAAACTGAAAGCAAGAGCTAACCGGCCAGATGATCAATATAACTTTAGTGGTGGTGACACTGTTCAGTTGTGATTCTCAAGATAGCCTTTGCAATATTATTTTATGAGAAGAAATAATATGTCTAACTAGACAAGTCACTTGGTTGTTCTTGATATGGTTGTATGATAGTAGGACTAGGATCTCTTTCATGTTTTTCTTCTTTCATCACCAGCAAGAAAGATAATGATAACAAATATCATGTATCTCAAACACGCCAGTTCTTTAATCCGGTGTTCCACTACGTTCAAGCTATACTCTCTACGGCTGAATGTTTAGTTTATTGCCATATGTCAGTCCCAAGCTAATTAGAGTCACAAATGAAAACACTGAGTTATCAGAAAGCACAACTTCCAGTTTAAATCTTTCTTTTTACTTTTTTTGGGCAAGGATCACAAGATGGTGCTATTACACATGGCCATGAAGATCAATCCTCATCTCTTTTTCAATATTAAAATTCTTCTTTATTGCAAGAAGAAATACTGCATTATATTATTGTGCATTTGAGATTTTGGTTTTCTCAAATGGTCTTTTGTAACCACTCATCTCTGTTCCAGGTCTGGGATATCATTTCTTAGTAAAATAAGTCTGCCAGAGTTTGTCTCACTCAGTCATTTGAAATGGAAGCAGATATTTAAGGGTGCCAGGAATACAGTCCTGAACAAATTCAATTTGGGGCATTCTAGGTTCAGAACTTGTGAATGAAAAGGTCAATCTATTACATATCTTTTAAAATCATTGCAAGTGACCAATAATCTGAAATTAAAACAATGAAACCGCACTGTACAAGGAAATAGATCTGCTGTATAATCTGCATAGTGAATCTGGGTTTCATTTGACTACACTGGTTTAATAGCTTATTACAGCAATTCAGCTGGTGTTCCAGGAATAGATCACTTCGCTGCTATGAGTGGGATTTTTTTTGTTCTCACATTTATCAAATATTCTGGCCAGCTGGCAGTCTTTGCATACTTGGCTCTGTACTACACCAGTCCCAACGAGTGCAAATATCTATAAAACCTTGATGTGGGGGATTAGATGGGTTCTAAGAGGACATCTGTGAAAACATGGGTGAAAACCTTGGAGACTTGCACAGACACTTGCCAAAGGTGTGTCTGCTACTTTTCCACATGGCTGGATATTATGTAACAACACACAATAATGCACTTGCCTTTGGAGAGTCAGAGAAAATAAATTGAAAACACATAATTAAACTGCACAGGAATATGTTTTTTTAATATGCATAATATAATTCGAAACCTATGTCTTAGTCAAGAGTCCTTATGGAAACCAAATGGAAAAAAAAAATGTATTTTCTTACTTTTAGTCAGGAACAGAGTTGGAAATATCTTGTCAAAGGTTTAACTGAAATTTAGACATTCTGCTCTGCCAGTCCAGTAAATATCATCAATGTCTAAGGAGTGTAATAAGGATGAGAAGTTTTGATATACAGAATATAAAAACAGTTTTACCAGAACTTATTTAGTATTTTAAAAAATACTGAAAAAAAAAAACCAACCAAAAATCACAGGCTGGGCTACTAACATAGCAGATGAAAAGAAAAAAAACTCGTTGGCTTTCTTCTGACCTTTCAGTCCTTATTTAGGACACTGAGAGGTGAGGATTTTCTAGTAAACAAAGAAAATTGTAAATACATTACTCTCACAATCTGAAGCAATGCTATGAAGACCTAAGCCACATAATCCAAATACAGAAGCCTACTAGCAAATGAGATTGTGACTGAAAAGCAAATAGAAATAAACCAAGGGGTATCATATTGTGACCCATCAGAGGTCTAGCAAACACCCACATAAGACTCAGGTGCTGCTGTATGAAGGAGAAACACAAACTGAGAAGGGAGGAATTTGGTTCACAACAGAGACTCTGAACTTAAAGCACTTCTGTGTGGGCAGCTAAGTTAATTTACAATATCCACCAACAGTAGGACTCAACTCTCCCAACACAGATGCCGAGCCTCCTCACCTGCACCTTGGGGAATGCTGCCTGGCCTCATGCTCCCACCCCAGGTCTAAAGCACCTTTAGCTCCAGTGTCATACTTGCCAGCCCCAATGAAGGGCTGTCTCCAGCCAAGGCAAGTAGTGTGATGCAATATAGCAGACTTAATGGTCAAAAGAGTTGAGCAGATAACCCAGCTACATAAACTGTACACTTATCAGGGATACAACTCGGATGAGCTCTAGTGAGAACATGAGTACTTCATCCATTAATGACCAAAGCTCAGTAGGAGTGCTCCTAGGGCTCATGGTCCGGCTGAGTATTATTTGAAAGAAATGTTGTTCCTGGTGCTCCAAGACTGCTACAGGATGTGGACCAAATATTGGAAAGTGAAAAAAAAAATGGAAACTATTCTCAAAAGTATATCCAAATTAAAGTGCCAGTGCTTAGATGTTTCAGGGCAGCTCAAATGGAACCAGACACCTTTGTTTAGGCAACTGAATTTCTCTCTGGATGTCTATTTTATGGTGAATTGAATTGCTCTGTGGATTTTCATTGCCCAGCTCTTTTCTTAATATAGCACAAACCTGGACACAAGCAGACCCCAAATGGGTCTTAGTCTGGAACTGAATCCTGCCCACCCAGGAATGTCCAAACGTAATCTTAAAAAGTATACAGCAGGAACTGAACAGGTGCTGCTACTAATTGAAGCTTAGGAGCATGTGTAACATATGGATAGGGTAATTAGCAAGTTAAAACATGCATGATAAAAGATGATAGCTGATAGAGAATGCATAGTATACTGTCTATGGCAGTGATTGCACTCCCATAGAGGAGAAGCACGTAGCTCGGGTTGAGTAGTTAGACCCTACTGTGTGCCCTGTCAATAGCATTATGCTTGTCAGCCATGACATTGCTCTGAATAAAAATAACCTGGGTGAAAAAGAGGCAATGATGAGGTAAATTGTTCTGCTAGGGAGTGTTAAATGCATTTCATCTCCAGAAGAAATGGATTTGGAAAGAAGCTCAATAGCTACCTTTTGTGGCCACCTACGAAAGAGCTGCCCTTGTGTTGGAAAGAGTTGATTTGGCTTCCTGCAGGGCCAGAAGACCTCAGGTGCTACTGTGGAGCAAAGGGACATAACCTGAAGGAAGCCACCAATTTGTGAGTGTCTTGATTGTTTGAAAACTGTTTGTAAACCTTGTTGTCTCAAAACAAGAAGTAAAAAGTCAATTAACTTTTTGTAGTTTCCAAGACCAGGCTCACGCTGTCTGATGTCAGTCAGTCCCTATACCGACAGCCTATGTTGTCTAGTTCACAAAAATTCCTCAGATCAAACAGGTCCAGTTTCGCTTACGCCATGGGTCCACTGTCCAAAGAGAATGAACATCCAAATATCTGAAGAGATGCTGCCTGAAAGACTTCTCATCTTCCCCACCTTGTTCCTCCCCCACTAAGCTGCAAAATGCTTGGTGTCCTTGCACCATGACCACGGGTGCATCAAAGAGCTCGGTGCCTTTGCTGCCAGCATCCCACAGCATTAGCTGTCACCCCGCATAGGGCATTTCATATGGTGTCAGGGAACTTCAGCGCAGATTGTAGGTGTCCACAGATCAGAAACTCAAAGGCAGCCAAGAGCACTTGTAGCTTAATAATTCATTTTAGGCATTTTAGGGGAGGTAGTAGAGACGAGATTGAGGTACATTTTGTTCCCTGTGACATGAGCTATCTCTTGAGCAGCAAGATGTATTGATATTTATCTCAGAATAAAATACGTAGTCTCATTAATGGATGAGTAATAATTCTCCCTTTCAGCTTTACAGAAGTGCTTGTATCACAGTGGGTTATATCAGATGTCTTGCAGGATTTTTTGTCCATGTCAGATACTATCCCCTGTACAGATTGTACTGTTTAATAAATCCAAAGGAGATATGAATATGCTTTAATCTTTCTTTTCTGCCTTCCTCATAGTGTAAGAAAGCAAAAGCACACAAAATGGTAAAACTTGACCTTCTTAAAAATACAATCCAAAATTAAATGATGGAATATAACTTTAAAATTAGTTAATGGGGAAGATAAATATAAAGCTAATATAGGAAAGTTTAGGAATAGCTTTAGAAAACAAATTGTTTCTGGTGTCCTTTTTTTTTACTTTTGTTTTTGTACTGTTTCTCTTTTAAGTACAAATGTCACAAATTCATATTATATTTTTATTATATTATATTATATTACATAACATTAGGTTATATTTCTTCTTAGACTCTCCACTTCAGAATAAAGGATTTTCTAGTTTATGTTAGTGGATAAATTTTCCTTATTTAGGAGGATCTGGGGAAATACTTTTCAAAAATCACTCTTTTTTTGACAGGCAATTTAATTTACAGAGCATTACCAAAAAACTTAACAAATTTTAGTAGCATCATTGCTACTAATAATATACACTCATAACACATGCATTTTACCTAAGAATTCTTTAGGGTAATGTTCAGCTCTATGTTTTTCCAACTGCAAAAAGTAAATATTTGACAGAAAATGGAAAGGAAAAATTCTAAAACTGTGGTATATAACCCACTAATGTTCAGCTGAAATCTTACAGATCTTCTCTTCCTGGTTTTCCCTGCTTCTCACTGTTCTGTTCAACTTAAGGAGGAAAAAAAGCAAAATAAACCCAAACCCAAAAATTAAATATTGATCCATGTGAAAAATTGCTTTAGCTCTGCCTGTGAAGAAAGAAGCAAGATTTTCTAGCAGACAAAGGACAGGTCAATGTTGGGAATCAGCACAGGCTGTTCAGTTGAACTATTAGTTGAAATAATTGCCTCTGCAGGGGATTTGGTTTATCTATGAAGAACATGAGAATCTCTGAATTAAAGGTATATGCCTTAGAAGAGAGGATAACTGCTTTCAGCCTACCAGAGTATGACACATAAAATGCAAAGAGAAGCCTTTTAATTTTTTTCTGTTTGTAACTTTTAAGCATATTTGAATTATTTTACTTATTAAAAATTCTTATAAAATGGTATCATCCTGCTAAACTAGGTCAGCTTTAAAATTCTGTAGTTCAGACTTTTCTGTAGTCAGGATTATCCTGGCAGTGGTTTGCTTCTGGTTTCTTACAGAGAGGTTATCAAACATTTTGCAATCAAGCATATCCCACTCTTGTTAGATACGAAATAGATACTATTAGATCTGAATCGCCAAGAAGCTGGAGTGCTTCAATGTACCATGGCATGAGCAAACTGAAAACAAAAATTCAGTGCAAGCAGGAGGGATAGGAAAATTGTAAGGTATGTAAGAATCTCCCCCCAAATACCTCATAATATTGACAAATTAAAAAAAAAAAATCCCTCCTTTTACAATCTCAGTCTTCTTTACATGCGATGTAAAACTGAGGAATAATGTGAAAGCATGAGTACTCTCTCAAAAAACAAGGACACTGTGTAGAGCTGTAAAGCTTTGACCCAGATCTAATCTTCCAGATGCTAAAAACTTGAATGGGTTGCTTTTATAGACTTGGATTATCAACTACCAGACTTTTTATTTTTCATTTCATTAGCTATGAAAAATAAACAGAATAAGTTGTCTCTGGATGGTTTTAGCTAATTGTAATTTCAGCATTAAAAGATTATCCTTCTTTTGCAAAACATTAACTTACAAATATTTTGAAGCTTTTTATGGTCATACAAAAGACAAAAGAAGATGTCTTCTACAGTATACTATGAAGACGCAGATAGGTCTTAAGTCCCTAAAGATAGGTCAGTTAGAAAATCTGCTTATTTTAAGACATACACAGCATATTAAGATATTATGGAAATACAGAACTGAAAACAAGACATATTTTTTTAGCTTTGTCTTCATCCCATTGCTTTTCCAACACTTAGTTCCTTAGCCTTTTCATTTACATGGTAAAATTCACACAGAGGACTGAATTTTCAAACTGTTTTGCCATAGTTTCAACTGTGTCTCTTCCATTGACTTCTTAATGAGAGCTATCTTGAAAAAAATCCTAAATAGCTTTATGAAAATGTAGCCTTCTGCAGCTTTCTCTCTCTGAGTGACGAGTGCTGTGATTGCAGAGGTGGGAGGTAAGTGACAGATAATAAGAAATTTCAACTCAAAGTATGCTGATGACACATGAAAGATGAATTGAAAATGCTTTCGTTTAGAAATTAGTTTTCATGGCTTTTAAGGTGATTGATGAGATGACTTTGAACTAGATCTACCTAGCAGCGGTCACTGTCTTGTAACAGCAGAAGGCATGCAGAGTGAGTGTGTCTATCACACACTGCAAAGCTATCTGTCCATCTATTTAAATATATCTGAACAGCTAAAGTTATCACATTGCTAGGACGCAAATATAGGTAACTGAAATTTTTCAAAATATCTTTTTCCCATAAGAGAAGTGACCTTGTTATAAATAAAATCAGCTGCAGCATGTGAGCACCAGTTTCAGTAGAACAGGGTAGATAAAAGGTAGGCACACATGGGGAAGATGAGGGGAAAGGAAAAATGGTGAGTGCAGGGGTGGGCATCAAACTCAACCCTGAATCCACAAGAGCCTAATGGAAGACACTCATCTGAGGCATGGCAGACCAAGGTTCAAGTCTTTGGTCTTTTGGTTCAAATAAGTTTGAACTTGGATTTCCCATGTTAGTTGGTTGTACTCAATCAGTCTGCCTCTGTATAAAGCAGAGCCTGAGAAGGGCAGGCCAAATCAGTCAAACCCTTATGCCCGTGTGCTTCTCTGTGATGTGTAAGACCCTGCGGTGAGCTTTGGTCTCAGCTGACGATTCTGAGATGATATAAGATTCAGTCTCTCTATCTTTCTTTTTTTTTTCTTACGAAAAGCTTTTAGAGGTTCATCCCAGTATGGGATAAGATTTTTTTTTTTTTTTTTAATCTTGACAACTTTATCAGAATGAGGAAAAGCTTTTCCACGCAGTTTTATGTGTATTTCATTTTCCCCTCAGCATATTAAGATCACAGTAAAATTTGAACTGGAGATAAGACTCAGATATGTTTCAGGACACTTTGAAATTAAGCTTAAATATTCTGGTGAATATTTAGCTAAGGATCATTAGGTTTGTTAGAAATGATCCAACACTATAGTTGATTTGAACAATGAATTTTTTATTGCGTTCCTTCTAGTCAATTTTCCGTTCAAAACCTTGCAAATTGCTTTTCTTTGTGGTTCTGCCTTTTAGTAGTATAGGTTTACAGAAAGCAACACTGAAAAGAAAGGATCATGACTGGCATTTAAATGTCAGGATACCACAGTCCCTATCTCCTGCCCATCTGGAGTGGGAAGGCTGATGGAGACCTTCACCTCCCTGCCCTAGACTGTGCGACATTTCAGCAGCACCAGGCTTCATCCACCATCACCCAAGGCTCAGCCAGAGATGCATTCACAAGTCGTGTATTTTGAACACATCTCATGAGACAGCTAACTCAACCTTCTGCTTAAAAGTAAGATCAATTATATCTTAATGACATCCTCAGGCAGCCTATTCTAGTGCTCATCTCTATTTTTATGACTGGAAAGTTTTCCTAATGTCTAATTAGGATCTCCCTTACTGCAACTTAATCGTCTTACTTTTTTTTTCCGAAATGCTTTATTCCTTTCTATACAGAGTTGCTTGGCTCTCTTTCCCCAGTCACTTCTCACAATACTTTAATTTTCTTTTTTTTTTGCTCATGGATCATATTTTCTGGACATATCACATACATGACATCAGAAGATTAGGGTTTTTTCCAGATTTAGTTAGCTGCCAATAAGACAGGCAAATAGATGTGACAAACCTTTCCTGCTTACCTCTTCCCACCCAAGGCAGATTTCTAGGGGTACTGGTGGATGAGAAGCTGAACATGAGCTGGCAATGAGTGCTTGCAGCCCAGAAGGCAAATCATATCCTGGGTTGCATCAGAAGAAGGGTGGCCAGCAGGTCGAGGGAGGTGATTCTGCCCCTCTACTCCACTCTGGTGAGACCCCACCTGGAGTGGGGTCCAGAGCATCCAGCTCTGGAGTCCCCAACATAAGAAGAACGTGGACCTGTTGGAGTGAGTCCAGAGGAGGCTGAGAAAGTTGGGGCTATTCAATGTGGAGAAGAGAAGGCACCAGGGAGACATTATAGCAGCCTTCCAGCACCTAACGGAGACCTACAGAAAAGACAGGGGAAAACTCTTCAGTAGTGCCTGTTGCAATAGGACGAGGGGTAATGGTTCTAAAATAGAGGGAAGTAGATTCAGATTAGACATTAGGAAAAAATTTTTACAATAAGAGTGGTGAAACACTGGAACAGGTTGCCCAGAGAGGTGGTGGATGCCACATCCCTGGAAACATTCAAGGCCAGGTTGGATGGGGCTCTGAGCAACCTGATCTACTTGGAGATGTCTCTGCTCCTTGCAGGGGGGTTGGAGTAGATTACTTTTAAAGGTCCCTTCCAACCCAAACTGTTCTATGATTCTATGATTCTGATTCTTTACCAAAAAGCAAGGAAAGCAACAACCTGTATTGGGATGTCAGAATTGGTCCTCAGTGGTGAAGACTGAGTAATGCAGGTAAGATAGTTTCTAGACTAAGGGAAGCAAGTGAAGTACAAGGAACGTAAATAAAATCTCCTTTTTTTTTTTTCTGATAAGTGTTTTGACGTGCAAGACTGTATAAACTGCTGGCACTATCCCAGTTCATTATTCAGAAACTAATAGTTAGCACTATATATCGAGGGTTTGGATGGTTCTAACTTAAGAGATATTTTTTGTATCTTTGACATATCAAGTGTGGTCTACATTTTCTGAATGTTAAACATGCCAAAGGACTCTGGTTTCAACAGAAGGTTTTTTTCCCACCATCTTACTCGTAAGCTCATTTCAGTTCATTTTCTTGTACTGTAATTTGGACCTGGTTCATGTGACTTTCTTTCACTTAAAATAATACTAGAGTACAATGATGTTATCTTCCTATCATTTGTTGAGTGCTATGCCTCTGTTTGACCCAAAATGGTTATCTAAAACTTTGAGATTTCATACACAGGTGGAAAGATCAGGGATGGAAGATGGTAATTCAGCTGCTGAGAAGAAAACAAAATAATTTCTTACATGTACTTTAAAAATAGTGGTTACAGCCATCAGTTTCAACGAGATTTAATCCCATCAGAAAGGGAAATTTGAAAGTATTTTTATTTTGGAATAAGATTGTTCCCATGGGAGGGATATTTTTGTCTGGTTGTTTTTTTATTTGGTTTCAGAATTAGTTGTATTTTAAACTCATGCCCTATCTTTACCTGAATTAAGTAAGAGCAAACTCTTAGTAGTAGCAATGGTAGCTGTCCAGTAATGTCCCTGAAGCTGGAAGAGCTGCTAGGAAGCAGCTTGTGGAAAGCATTGCTTCTTTTTTTTTTATGCCTTATGGAATTTTCTAGCACACAGTCTGCCTCTTTTTGTTATCTGCCAGCAGGTCTTGGAACGCATGACCCATACCAAAATCTACTTAGAGGGTGAAAAACCTGAGTATCATTTAGTGTTAAGCTGATTTAAAAAAAATCAAGCTAGTGCTTTGGGAGACAGAATGTGGGTCTTTGAGGGTTTTCTTTCTTGAAAAGTCTCTAATCATGTTTCACTTCAGCCTTAGCATCAAATAAGAAGGTGTAAGTGCAGGAATGAATATTTACAGAAAACATAATGGAAAGATTTCTAGAATAATTCAGACACATTAGTTGTGATAATTAACCATTAAAGAAAAATACCAGTAGCAACACAAATTAATAGCAACATAAATATTCATAATTTAAAACCTTTTAATACAGTTTATTGTGCAGAAGACCAATTTAATTCTAACCTCATTTTTTTTAAATCAGCATATTCAGTCAGGCTTAAAAATGAATATGTATAAACTATTTATTAGATGTTGGATGTGCAGAATCAGGTGATACATGTTTAGTCTACTGGAATCAGGTTTCCATAGCAGTTCAGAGGGTCTCACTCTGAGGGAAAGGTTTGCAGAAGTGACTTGAAGCAGATCCTAGGCCAAATCTGTCCCTGTCAAAGGCATGAGCCCCATGGTAGTCTAAGAAATTCATACAAACTGGGGCTTTTCCAAGAACCGTGTATGGATCTGAGGTAAAAAGTACTGTAGCCTCTGCATGTGTCACTCTTATGCAAGCTTGGCTTCGTGTCCTCATCCACAGGTTATCGTGTCCCAGCTGAAGCCTTACCCTGGGGTTCTGATACTCGGTCTGACGTCCTAAAATCCAAATAGAACAGAGTGAGAAAGTGGCAAGGTAAGCATTTTGGGAGGGAGACACATGACTAGTTGTCCCAATGACGAGACCTGTTTGGTCTAAGCCTAAAACTCAGATACTTGCACAACGCAGACAGAGCAGCGTCAGGGATGGAATACTTCTTCCTACTTGGAGGAACACCCAATGAGCAGTGCCAGGAGAGCATCTCTGCTCTAGCAACATGGTTTTTCCTTTGTCTGTACACAACAACTTAACATCACCTGAGAAAGCCTCCATATAGGGGGTCATCTAGCCCTATAGGTGCCGGTAACTTTCTGTCTGCTTCTTCATGCCTTTGCTAGGCAGAGCAGATCTGAAAAGGTCATATCATGGCCTTCTATACACCATTTATCTTTTATATGTAATAGGAGTGATACCGTTTAGCAATTGATCACAGGGCAATATTGATTGTGGGTTGCTAGGACATCAGGAGACCTTAATGGTCGTTATAAAATATATTCATTGTTAGGCCACTGATAGGTATTTAATTGTTTTAATAAATCCACAGAAAACACAACCTGGAGATACTCGTAGCTCAGATGCGCTCAGAATTGTGAAGCAATTTGGCCATTCATTTTCTCTAAAAGTTAAGTCATATGAATCTGCACAGTTACAGTCCTGGACAGCTTTGAAAATATAGGTGTTAGATTAAAGTATTACAGGAATTACTGATCCCCCAGGCCCCGTGCCCCACTGGAGCTTTATTGCACTGTGGCAGTAGAAATGTTTCATGGCAGTTATTGTAGGGGATATAGCGGACAGTTACGCTGCAGGCTTTTCAAAGAGATTTATTGCAGTTGTATTTATAGGATAAAAAGAGAGGTCTCTGCTGCAGGAGAAGCCCTGCAGAGATTCGACATGTAGATCTCCAGGAGAAACCCCTCCTGGCAGCAACGGGGGCTGTGGGGTTCCCACCTCCTCCTGCCCACCTTCATCTTGACAGGCAGCACTGCCTCAAGCCAGCTGTCGCCTCCCTCTCCCTGAGAAAACAGCTGGTTCTGGCATGTTTCCTGGCTGAAGTGACACACAAACTGGCGAACATTTTCCTCCCACAGCAGCTTTTTAGTTGGAGGGGAAGCCTCTGTGAGTGTGGTGAATGGACAGGGAGTGCCAGGGGAAAAGCCAAACCAGCGGTACTTTGCAATCAGTTGAACAATCTAGGACTATTGATCCAGGCTCCCCTCTTGAGCATAATTTGGAGATTTTGAAGGCATAAAAAACCATTCTGGTACACTAATCTGATTTCCTGTACATGACAGGGTATACAACTTTGTGCATTAAATTCATTTTGAACTAAAGCACTTTTATTTAGCTGGAAGTATGGCAAGTAGGAGTTCCCTGTTGGGTAAATGAATTATTTGTAAAGAAGAATTTTGAGGCTGGAGTGTCAGTGCGTCATCCCTCTTTTACAGTCCAAGCAGTTCCTCACATGTCCCCTTTGTTTGCTTTTACCCAGAAAGACACAGTATCTTGATCTTACACTAGTGCCAAAGTAACTATCTTTCTGACCATCAACTTTTTACTGTAAAACTGGGCTAATTCCAGATTAGCATGATGAGAAGAAATCAGTTTAGTCTAATAGTTGCAGCATATTGAATGTACTAAGGACATCATATCATAACAATAAAGGAATAGCCTTTAAAAAAACATAACAATTGATTTCCTGGTTTCATCTTTTTAAACTCAGAAATCTCCCTTATAAGTATACATATGTTTCTTGTAACGTAGGTAACACCTCAGCACCAGAACTCTTTACACATTATTATTATTATTTACACAGAATAATAGAAAACAGCCTTAGAAGGGACAGCAAGAGGTCATGAAGGAGACGTGTGTCGCAAGAGCAGCTGTCTGTAAATCCTTTGTGGTGCAAGTATGTGTCATCTGTTCCCTAGATCCCCAGTGATACATGACCGGTCTTCAGGCAAGATGTGGCAATGAGCCCTTTCCCTTTCATTTCTGTAGAAGAAACAAAGGTGCTACTCTGAGTATAGTAAACAGGAAATTCTTTTCTGAATTCATGAAAACCATTTATACCTACAAACCTGGCAAATTGAGAACTTGTACCCAGATTAGCATTGCAAGCACATAGATATTGGGCAATTTTGGTGAGTGTGTTTTTCTGCACTGACCTAAAAAACTTCATTCTCCAGGAAAATGCAGTTGTGGCTCTGGATGATCCATTCTTTCAGCAGTAGCTCAGCCTGTTCTCTGCATCTCAAGGACTTGGGAAACAGAAGAGCCAGGCATGGAAGGGTGAAGAAGAAAATGCATGGCTGATCCAGTCTCATTCTTCCTTTGTCAGGAAGAATGTTCCTCACAGCTGTCATTTGCAAAGCTGATAAAAATGCTACCGTGTAGCCCAGGTCTAAAGGGAATCTCCTAGGTCTGGCATCATGCCTTACCACGCAAAATAGGTTGGTTTTAAGCCTGTCTTTGCTCTTAGGAATTGTTCCAGCTATCCTCTTAGGGATCCTTCCAGGGGGCAATACTCACTGAAACTGGGGGGGCCTAGCAATTGCCTATCAATTGGAATTGGTAACAATTCCAACCGTCCAAGGCAGCAGCTAGTTTGATGAGGATTTTACCAGCGAATGTATCAGCCAGATATTTTCAAGTCCCACAGAGCTGTCATGCTACAGCCTTTCCCATGATTTAACTACAGACACACAGACAAAACATAATTTGCAGTGCTGTCATAAGGATTGGTTTATTTGGTGACTACTTAAAACACTTTCATTCATATGTATACTCACAGTATAAAATGTTCATTAAAAAATGTTTATCCACTTAGCATGTGCTAACCTACAATTGAATTAGCTACACATCAAAAGGTAGATGTCCTTCTCAAAAACAGGATAATATGCAAAATAGTGATATGTTGTTCTCAGAGGATCCCAAAATTTGGACATAGCTCTAACTTTTCAATTCTACCATGTTTTCATTCTCATTCTTACTTTTTCTTTTTCCTGTAGTAATAAATTGCATAAAGAATTAAATTTCTAAAATCTGAAGAATCTTCCAAAAGACCTAATCAATATACAGCATCCTGTAACATACAGTATCTTGAAACCTTTTAGAAACAGACCTTGGTGAATCACCTACTGCAGTATCCTATAGGTACACATGATGCTTTGCCAGATTCAGCTCCTCTCCAGTACCCCCCCTTCCTGTTTGGCAGAAGATTCCAGTAACACCAGATACTCGGAAGATAAAGGCTGTATGACCTACACTGACATTTAAATATACCATATCTGCACCAGAATTTAGACAACAGTCATGTTCTTAAATCTAAATATGGTTCACAAAGAATTGCCGTGTTTATAATGGCATAGTTCATTTAAGCTAATAAAAAAAAAAAACCTGGATTTTTTTTATTTCTATAGAGGTTTGTTAACAGTTTCTTTTTTAGGGGGGAAAAAAAGATTTCCTCATATCACTGGTGTTGTCAAGAACAACTAGTTACAATTATCTAGTTTCTAGTTTAGTGGTATTCTCTGCATAACAGTTTATGTCTTCTTCTGGTTCATGCTGTGAAGTCAGCTGTGGAGGTGATTAATCTAACTCTAGACTGTCTTGGCAAAAGGCTGACTTTTTGTTTTGTTTGTTTTGTGAAAAGAGGGTATTCCCACAGATGATCTAATACTGCAGATCAGCTCTTACAACACTTGTAGCATTTGTCATTTGTCATGAAATACATCTGAGAAGCATTAGCAGTCTACGGGCTCTAGTGAATTATTTTTCATCCTATTTCCATGACCTCATTTCCATGGAGACCCCTATTTCTTATTATGAGGGTTCTCCCCCTTGTTTTCGTGCTGTTACACGAGTACTATAGAGCCCTTTCAGCCTGTGTAGTGTTCAACAAGAGAGTTCTAGTTCTAAAATGACTAGCTAACAATGAAAGCTCTATCTTAAAAGTCAGCAAGCATAAGGAGATAGTGAAAAATTGCCTAAAAATCCATTCGAATTAGTTCTTGCAAAGAAAATTAAGCAAATAGGATTTTAGACAGGCAATTAGAAATAGCAGAGTTAGAAGAAAGTGGGTTACTATTCAGAAAGAGACACAAATGGAAGGTAGCTTTGATATTGGAAGCAGAGGAATGTCTCTTGGTTTGCTTATCACATGGATGAGAGCTGAAGCCTATTCATGCATGGGAGGAGAGGTACCTGGCATTCAACTAACACACTCAGTGCATGAGCAGTAAATTGAGAGGAGTTTTATAACACAGCAATGTTGCACATCCTTGTACACTGGATAAGACCAGTTTCAGCAGAGTTCTGAATTTTTTTTTTTTTAAAAATCTGTTCTTTTATCTAGGAGAGAGTGCCAAAAGCACACTTGCAGACATGAGGTGCTTAAGCAAGAAGATAGCCAAGTACATATTATGGGAGAATGCATAAATAATGGAAATAGATGCTAGTACTCAAAATGCATTCAGTTAGTTTAGCTAAACCTCCATCCAGAACTGTGAAATCATTTCCAGAATACAAACTGCTGATTCATGACCAAAGGTTGTAAATAAAACTGAGGCAGGGAGAATCAAATTAATGGAAAAAAAAAATCACAAAAATTTTACCTATATTTCCGTAACAAAACTATCTGCAAAACTACAGTCCATTAGTCTTACGTCAATGATAAGTGAGGATTTGGAGGAAATGCAAAATCTGTAATATGAATGGAAAATGAAAAAGAATTCATGATGGGTCTGACAACCTTTAATAAAATAAATGCTGTTATAGGCTATTCCATCATTGGGCTTAGATGAAATATTTGATATGATAATCAAAAGGATATTATATGTTTTACTAGAAAAGATGGAACTTACTTCAACAAGTCTGAAACAGTCGTGGAACTTACTAAGATGGATACAATACGTAACCCTGTAACAGGGTAATTGTTGAACCGAAGCCAGTTTGTTAGTGGAGTTCCTGAAGGATGTGTCTTGGAAAAAATTCAACTGCTTCCTTAATGGTATTAGCAGAAAATGCTAGTGAAATGAATGGACAACATAAAATTAGGAAACATTTTGTTGTTAATACAGAGGAAGACTGGGATATCATTCAGGGACTACAATATTCATAGTGAGAAAGGCTCAACAATGAAAAGAGGAATAACAAAATATAGAATTTGAACCTCAGCATTAACTATGAACTTGTTAGTTAAGAGCAATGGTGAGGAGAAAAGAACTGTGCGCATCTGTTGATGACGGGATGCTTAAGACCACTAGTGGGATGTGGCAACAAAGAGGATAAATTAAATCCTAGGGTCCAATGGGAAAACATTTCCAGTGCAGGCAGGAAATGATGAATAGTGCCATATAGCTTGTAGTGATATGTCATCTAGGAAACCATGTGAAGGAAAGACTAATTAAGACACAAAGAAATGTAGGGAGGAACATGGACAACATGAGCACAAGGGCAAGTATGTGTCTATATATTAATTTAGGCTGAATGCCAACAGTGTGTTTGGCATGCAGAGCTCCTAGACTCCTGCTAACAAGAGCAGTGGTGGCCAGGTAAAGCACTGTGAGAAGTGAGAGCACGGTTTCATAGCTGGACTCTGTGACACAGATTTCTGCAGTACCAGAGGAGAGGATCAGCATATCAGAAGACCTGCCATATTCCAACGCTTACGATTTGCCACGGTCTTCTGCTGCCTTGCTAAATTCATTTATTACGGTAAAAAGGGGAAGTAAAATATGATAGTCCTTACACATGGGAAATTCATAGCTCAAGCTCTCAGCAAATTTTCAATGAAGCTTCCGAGAAAATATCAGCCCATAACCATTTTAAGGAGCTGCTACTATCCTAATATTTCTAAATATTGGACAGAAATCTCTACTAATTGGAAGTCTTTTTCTCTAAGGACTCTGGTACAACGAATATTTTTCAAAACCTGAAAATGGGATCACATGCTAAGAATCTCTAGCAATATTTATACAATGAAACCTACATTGTGATTACGCCGTAACAACAGTAAAACACTTAGAATTTGCACTGGTTTAGGAGAGAGTAATAAAAATTAAGATGATAGCTCATTGAAATATTTTTTTCACTAAATATCAAAATTGTCAGTTACTCTCTTTTTCTGTGCCTTCACCCATCTGATTCTCATTCTTCAGCACTGACATTTTCAACAATATCATGTCTTTCTGTTGTAAGAAAGGAAATAGAAATCCGTTCAACAGAGCTGCTGTTGTTTTTTCCTTCACTGGTGGTGGTACTTAGGCTATCAAACAGGGATCAATACCCATTTCGTTGCGCCAGATGCTCTGTGAACAGCAGCAGAAAAGCAGCTCCTTTCCTGAGAGCTCACCTCATGATACGCAGGGTGGGATAAGCAGGCAAAGTAAGGAATGGAGGACAGCTAACAAGAGGCATGTACTGACATTATTATTCTAATAATTCACTGCATTATTTTAACATGCTTCATCAAATATCTTAATCTCTTTATATTTTATTACTGCTAATAGCTATGTATTAGCAGTTCACTTTGCCCCTGAAAGTATAAGGAAATAATACTGAGATTCAGCTTCTGCCTCCAACATTTTAGAGTGCAGACCTAGGAAATACACTTACTAAGGCACATTCTCATATCATACACTGACTACTTTTGCTTTACGTATTTTGGCTGAAAATGGCACCAATAATTTTTTAATTACTATTACCAAATTAGTCAAACCACCCAGATAGATTATTTATGCCTACAGCAGCAGCCACATTTATATTATGGCCTTCCTGCAGTATTTTTATGCACCAATTGACTGTTGAGCTCTTAAAAAACTCTCCATTGCTGTTCCTCAGGTTAGGTGCAGGCAGCAGGGGGCTGGCTGGGAGGTTTGCTTTCCTTCAGCCTAGCTGTCATAAGAAGCAGTAAGAATGTAAAAATCATCTACAAAGACTGAGACAACTGGGAATATTATTTTTTCCTCAGAGATTAAAAAAAAAAAAAAAAAAAAAAAAAAAAAAGAAAAAAAAAAAAAGAACACACAATAAAATAATAAAAGGCTGCCAAAGAGTCAATAAGAATAATCTGTGCTCCCCATCCATTAGGAATAGGAAAAGAAATAGGAGAAATTGATTTCTATCCTGTACCCTTCTCTCCCTCTTGTTGCCTCCCTCCCAACCATCAGGTCCCTGCAATCTCACCTAGAATTTGAGCCTTGCTTGATTTACCAAATAAGGCTGAATGGGGGACAAATTTACCTTCTTAATGCACGCAGTCAAAGCTGCCACTGCTATAGGGAGGGTGAGAGCTGGAGCTGGGCTGACCCTCAGGCTACAAAGTGAATGTTGCATTATTGAGTAACAGCTGGGCCTCTAGGGTGACTGTATCAGATGAAACATAAACAACGGTATCCAACGTGACAGAAAATAGCATATCAGATCAGAAATTAAAAACTAAAGCTGTCTGAGCAATTTACAGAGATGAGTGGTTTTATCCTGGCTTTTGCTTTCAGTTAAGAAAAGCCTTCACTGCATGAAATTATTGGGTGAATCTGAGCACGGTCCTGGACTGTCAGGTATTTTTCTAAAGTATCCTGAGAGTGTCTACAGATACTTTGGGGGCTTTATTTATTTTAATTCAAGCTCTACTCCAATTATTCATGCTTCATTTGAAGACAAAATATCTGATGCAGGAATTTTTCACGGTTTGCATACCTTGTTCTCTTACATATAGTTTCTTGTAGCATGGTCAACACACTACTTGAATGCCTTCAAACAATGCATTAAGCAACTTGAGTGACAGCTGTCAGCTTTATCTTCTTTCAAATGTTTTCTGAGAGATGTTTGTGGAGTAAGGTGTTTGGATTCACATTTCAGTTGCTGTACACAAAGTTTTTCTGTTAGTAAACGTACATTGTTTTATAGTAAAGACAGTAAGATCAGGACAAGCAACTCATACTTGTGTATGAATGACATGCGGTGGATGCTGGTAATCCTATGGGAGTCATTTCATAGCCTCTGGGACTCCCGCTGGAGTCAGTCCTCTGACTCAGTTTCTTCAGATTTGCCTTACCTGAAGAAAGCTCCATCAGGAAAAGTTACTGGTAATTATCTTTGTCCTCAAATTCGGCTGATCATTTATATTTATTGAGGACTTTCTTTGGAGCACCATGACAAAAAAAAAAAAGACTGAAATATTGAAATTTTTCTTTCTAAGTGTATTAACTTGAAAAAAATCACAATATTGAGGATATTAATATTACAAGCAACACACAGACCCTGAAGTGCCCTAAAAGTTATATGTTTGGTATGCCTCTTTACTCTCTGCTTTTATTAATGTCATACTGAGATGAATCTGAAGGTTCAAAGAGCCAATTTCTCACAGTGGTCTAAGACATTTTCTATGCCTAATCAGCAAGAAGTCCAGCGCAAAAGCAGCACATCAGTGGTGGCAGCTGGTGCTGAGGATCCCCTATGCGCTCTACATGCATGTAAGGGCAGGGGATGGAGGGTTGACCCTAACCAGCAACCAAGCACCCATACAGCTCCTTGCTTGCTTTCCATCCCTCATGAGGCAGCAGAGAGAACAGGAAGAGAAAAGCAATTAAATTTTAAGTCAAGATAAAACCAGTTTAATAGATGAAAGTGGAAAAAAAAAAAAAGTTACGTAAAAGCAGTCACTCAGCACCTCCCACAGGGAGACCAGTGCTCAGCCAGTCTCCAAGCAATGGCCACCTTGGAAGCCAAAAATCCCTTTCTTCTTCCCATGCCCCAGTTTTTGTTGCTGAGCAAGTCACTATATGGCATGGGATATCCCTGTGGTCAATTCAGCTCAGCTGTCCTGACTGTGTCCTCTCCCAATCTCTCACCCATCCCCAGCCTACTCACTGGAAGGACAGAGTGGAAAAAGTAAGCTTTGACACGGTGTTCAGCAACTGTTAAGCAATAGCCAAAATATTGCTGTGTTATCAACAGTGGTTTAGGCACAAATCCAAAAGTACTAGCTACTGTACTAGGTACTATAAAGAAAATTAACTCTACCCCAGCCAAAATCTGGACACTGTGTTATTAATATAGGGACATCTCAAAAGGTGGCTGAGAGTATTTGTCTGCATTTCTCTGGGACATTGAAAAGCATCCAGAACACATTCAAGAACACGCTGAAAACTTCTTGCTTTGTCTTATGCATAATTTCATTGTTTTTTGCAATCAAAGAAGAAAGAAAAAGAAGATATTGATCCTTTCTGATACTCTGCCTCAAAACATAAGGCCCCTCTGAGAAAGAAGCTTTGTGTTAATCTCCATAGGAGATTTCTGATAACTTCTTGTGGGGAAGACAAACCAGCTGCCCAAATGTGCCTCTTGCACTCACATTCTGCTCTTCTCAGAGGCTTACCTGGCTGTGTGAGCAGCGCTGATGACCCATCAACTCATTCCAAAAAACAGGGCTGGGTGCCAGGTGGGGTCCCAAGGCAGGGCAGTGCAACCAGAGGAAAGTTTCTGTTCAGGGTGAAAAGACGTGTGCTGCTTTACACACAGCCACGTTGCCAGAGAGCTGCAAAGTGTTTTGGTTTGTTTTTCCTGTGGGTGTATATGAAGAGAGCTCTCTGTTGCAACACAGATTCTTTATGAGAAATAATTAGGCACAGAAAGGGCCCGAGGGAAGCCAGGGGGAGATAATCTAACCCTGGGATGTCCCATTGCAATTAGGAATTTACAGAGACAGTGTATATGCTAATGAGCATCTTCGCTGTTACCACTTAATTTCTGATATGTTGAACGCCTTAAACCAGAAAAATAATTTCTTCTTGCTTTCCTACCTAGAGTATAAAAGGGCTAAAAGAAGGATGGTAGTGCAACTTTAAGAGAAAAAAAATAGCCCCAAAAAATTTCCTAATGTGAGCTATAATCCAAAGCTGTAAGGGAGACAAAAAAAAAATTAGTGTAGTTCATTTCTTGTTGTTCAGCAAGACTTTTATTCCTTTAATTCTACTGTTACTGGGGTTTTTTGATTGGTTTTGTATTCTGACTAGTCCTCTAGAAAACTCTAAGAAATGTACCAAAAGTATCTCACATCTCTTCCTACTACACCAGAGGGAGAGGCTGAATCACAGCAAAAGAAGCTTCTTGCCTCATTAGGAGTCTCATAGAAAAGGACCTGAGCTGGTAGAAATGACCGGCCAGGATACCTGTTAAGCATTTCCTCTTACTGCAGCACATCGAGCTAGCTACAGAATATTAAAAAAAAAAAAACAAAAAAACCACCACATTATGGGGGAAAAAATAGCTATGCCACTACTGAGGTAATTTCTTTTTGTTGTACGTCAATAAATAAAGAAGGAAAACCATAAATAGAATGCTGTTATATATTAACCTCTTTTGAAGCAGGATTGTCTTTTAGGTATCCCTAAGACGGTTCTAAAATGCCCCTTAGCATTTTTACAGTAACTTAAGGCACTTGGGGCTGGATTGCAAGTTGATTCCTATATACAGAAAGACTGCTGTTGTCACTGTCTGGCAGCTTAGATTTAGGTTACAAGCCCTTCAGTGCAGTGACCTTGAGGATGTTTTTGTCCACGTGGATCTGCCACGATAATTTTGTTTTCTTTCCTAAAGATATAGCTAAAAAGGAAGCAAGGATCTAATGGCTGTCACTTGCTCCTAAATAACAAGACTATCTCTAAAAGCTAAAAAAAAAAAAAACCCACACAAATTTGTTTACAGAAAGAACATAAAAGTTAACTGCAGAAGTGAAGGGAGAAAAACCTTTTTTGATTAGCTCACGCAAATCCTGCACTCACACTGCCGATCGGATCAGTAGAGATGCCACCTGTCAGGCTGGAGAGGCAATAAAGTACAAAGAGAGATATTAAGGATGTCAGAAGAGTGTTTACATCTACCAGCCATGTACGCTCATCTGCACAAAAGCAGGAGTAGCAGTTCAGTTTTGATGAAACCAATACTGATAGGAAAACAGCTTCCACTGCTTAGAGGGAATAAGAGGAAAGCAGGAGGGAGACAGTTTTAAATGGAGCCTCAAAAGGCCTTTCGACTGATGCAGGCAATTAAGACTTCACACGATGGCACCAAGGCAATGCGGTGGTTATACTGCACCTGCTTTCTCCACGCCCTGGAGCAGCATGCATTGCAACAAACTTGTGGGATGTGTTACCTGCAACTCTGCCTTTACACATCCCTTTTACTGTTTTCCTGATTAAAAATAATGGTGTGTGTATTTCACAGTACTTTCGATACAGAATATATCATAGTGATGTTTTACAGCCCAGTTACTACTCTGTCGAGAGCAAATGCAGCATTTGTTTGGGGTTTTTTGCCATGTTATTAGGGCTGGAGGGAAGAGTTAGTAGTCAGGGATTTCTTGCTGGGTGTGATTAGTAGAGGCTTGAATCACCTTTGGGAAATTGTTTTTGGTTTGCAAAATACCCTTTTTCCAACTTTTCTATCCCTCTTGTGCTTTTTGCTCTTCATGCAAAAAGGGTAATGAGAAGGAAACATCCTGATGCACAGCCAGCCAAATAGTGCCATTAATCATACCAACCTTCAAAGTCGGACAGAACTGCTTTTATTTCCCCTCTCTCAGCTTTTTCCCAGATTGCACCGTTTATTTTGAGGTCTAAGTCTGC